>WNWK01000250.1:320000-616530 GCA_009830355.1 Cherax destructor
ATCACTAAACAACAAGACTCGACTCACAACATTGCTAGTGCACTTCACTAGTATTTTTCTATGTAAACAGTTTGTAAATATCATTTGTAAATGTCCTTATTTGCAAAGCATGACTGAGTTAGCACACTCGATGAGTGTAAATAACTCATTCTCGTTAATATGACAGGATCTCAACTCTCGTAGTGTAAATCACTATTGTAAATACGCTGTAAATGCGGTACATTTTTAATAAATGGATATTGATGTATCTCATCAGTCTCCACGATTTATTCAATTAATTAAAAACACTGTTGTGTGTGGCTACTAACTAAACAATACTCCTTAACAACAGCTTTGTTCTTCACCATGAAAGTCGCACTTTACGAGAAGACTATTGTCAAGTCCCAACCGGGCGAGGAAAATAGAGAAGTCCTCAAGACAACACGACAGGGGTCATGAGGTTCATCTCCTAAGTGAAGGTTTCTAGTGAATTGTTCCACCCACGGTACTGTGACCTTTTTTATTCTTTAACAGATCTGCGGCGTTCCTACACATTAACATTTTGCCCAGTGTCACTTCCATCAGTATTCTGTAGCTGAAAGATTGTATTGCAGTTTCTGTACGACATTTTGCAAGATGAGAGCCTCTCCCCCTGTCTGTGACCTGTCTGTGAGGTATTGTCACTCCAGACACCGCAGTGTTCCTTGTCTGTCTCTGTGATCTTAGAGATGTCTTCTTAAATTATATTTTTCCTCTCTATGGAGAGATCATCCTGAGAGATGGTGGTTCCCAAGCTGGCGCAGATGCTGAACCTTCAGTGGAATACGATATTCTCATCGTCTTAGTGAAGTCTACCACCTCAGGCTGACACTACTGAAATCTCCCAGCTCAGGCTGACTACTGAGGTCTCCCATCTCTTCTGACTGACATTCCATCACTTGATGTAAGAACCCATACAAATAATGATACGAGAAAACTTACGGTCGGTGCAAAATCTGAGCTCAAAATGACTAAATACCTATAAAATAATTTTTATAATTAATCAATCCTATATGATGGAATATAACTGGGTGTACCTACTACGTATTTATTATACAGAACATAGTAACTGTATACCGAGGGTGCCCCACTGTGTAAGACACACAACAAGGTAGCTGTACACTGCTGATGTACCCAGGTATATTATGTAAATACAGTGCAATGGCAACAGTGGTGGTGTAATACAGAACCGTCAGTTGATGAATAGCATGCAAAAGGACCAGTTGATCCTGTCCGACATGTTCAGAAAGACATGTTCACAGCCATGCAGCAAGACATGTTCACACAAGACACATGTTCAGACAAGACCTGTTCAGCAAGACAATGTTCACAAGACACATGTTCAGCAAGACACATGTTCAGCAAGCACATGCACAAGACACATGTTCAGCAAGACACATGTTCAGCAAGACACATGTTCAGCAAGACACATGTTCAGCAAGACACATGTTCAGCAAGACACATGTTCAGCAAGACACATGTTCAGCAAGACACATGTTCAGCAAGACACATGTTCAGCAAGACACATTTAAGTTTCAGCAAGACACATGTTCAGCAAGACACATGTTCCAGCAAGACACATGTTCAGCAAGACACATGTTCAGCAAGACACATGTTCAGCAAGACACATGTTCAGCAAGACACATGTTCAGCAAGACACATGTTCAGCAAGACACATGTTCAGCAAGACACATGTTCAGCAAGACACATGTTCAGCAAGACACATGTTCAGCAAGACACATGTTCAGCAAGACACATGTTCAGCAAGACACATGTTCAGCAAGACACATGTTCAGCAAGACACATGTTCAGCAAGACACATGTTCAGCAAGACACATGTTCAGCAAGACACATGTTCAGCAAGACACATGTTCAGCAAGACACATGTTCAGCAAGACACATGTTCAGCAAGACACATGTTCAGCAAGACACATGTTCAGCAAGACACATGTTCAGCAAGACACATGTTCAGCAAGACACATGTTCAGCAAGACACATGTTCAGCAAGACACATGTTCAGCAAGACACATGTTCAGCAAGACACATGTTCAGCAAGACACATGTTCAGCAAGACACATGTTCAGCAAGACACATGTTCAGCAAGACATGTTCACAAGACATGTTCAGCAAGACATTTCACAAGCACATGTTCAGCAAGACACATGTTCAGCAAGACACATGTTCAACAAGACAATGTTCAGCAAGACACATGTTCAGCACTTTCAAAGACACATGTTCAGCAAGACACATGTTCACAAGACACATGTTCAGCAAGACACATGTTCAGCAAGACACATGTTCAGCAAGACACATGTTCAGCAAGACACATGTTCAGCAAGACACATGTTCCAAGCAAGTTAACACATGTTCAACAAGACACATGTTCAGCAAGACAATGTTCAGCAAGACACATGTTCAGCAAGACACATGTTCAGCAAGACACATGTTCAACAAGACACATGTTCAGCAAGACACATGTTCAACAAGACACATGTTCAGCAAGACACATGTTCAGCACCGATCACTGTTCAGACATAGCACATGTTGCAATCAATTGATAACATGTTCAGCAAGACACATGTTCAGAACAGGATACAATAGAAGACTAGGTAATCAGTCCCTCAGTAATCAAGGATGAGGGACTGATTGCCTCGGCTTCTACTGTCGGGCAAATTAGGTTAATTTTGTCCCCCGGGATGCGACCCACACCCGTCGGCTAGCATCCAGGTACCCACTTACTGCTAAGTGAACAGGGACAGCAGGTATCTTAAGGAGACACGACCCAGTGTTTCCACCGGGGATCGAACCATGGACCTCAGTTTGAGAGCAAAATACGCTACCAACCGAGCTACGGGACACATGAGGGATGGCACTGGTATCTTAATTTCCACGATAAGTGGCTGATACCAACTGGTATCATATCAGCAGATAGTGATATGAACGGAAGCTAGTAATTCAATAATAATAATAATAATAATCTTATTTCTTCAAATACATGATACAACTTATACAGACCATAGCTGACATCAGTGACTTATTACTATATAGAAAGCCCTTTGTTATGCAGAACATTTCGGGCAAAGGTTAATTTTGTTCCCAGGATGCCACCCACACCATTCGACTAACACCCAAGTACCTACTTACTGCTAGGTGAATAGGGACATCAGGTGTCTCTTCACCTAGCAGGAATGTTAACTTGAAGCTCTTTGCTGGCAATGAAAACAAAGCTCCATCTATCTAGGAAGTGACAAGCTAAATTTCTAGCCTTTGAACTGCACAAACAAAAGCTAAAACAAAAAGCTAACATTAGCCAGCACATGAGGGTCAATCACTGACAAGTTTGCTTTAGTCTACAGACATTAGTATACCTCAGTGTAGGTACAAACAACCAGTCAGTGTCTGGTATACCTCAGTTTAGGTATAAACAACCAGTCAGTGTCTGGTATACCTCAGTGTACATGTTACAGCTATATAAGATTTTCATTAATTTAAGTCTGGCTTTCCCTCACAGCCTCTGTCAGTCAGTCAGTCAGTCAGTCAGTCATTTAGTCAGTCAGTTAGTCAGTCAGTCAGTTAGTCAGTCAGTCAGTCAGTCAGTCAGTGAGTCAGTCAGTTAGTTCGTGGGAGTTCCAGACCAACTTCAGTAATTTCGTAACGAGAGAAGCAGAGGCAGGTTACAGATCACGCTGTCACTCGTGTCAGTGTTTCCCTCTCTGTAGAGCTTTATCACGTTTTGATATAGCCCTAGACAGCGAAACGTTGCCCCGATCAAAGCCTACTCTATTTCTTTTTTTCATTAGTGACTATATCTAATTCAATGGCGTTGTGGCTTTTGTTTGATCTCACGGCCTAGTTGCTAGGCCTCTTGTGTGTCCATATGGTCCTGCGCTACCCTCCACAGGATGGATATGGGATGCACAATAAACCAACCACTTCGGTGGCAAAATCTAATCTGATTCTAGGGCGTTCGTCGACTCAATGGAGTAAATAGGTTAACGTCAGTAATTTGTGGCGTTATGAATCGTTTTTTTTCCAACACGTTCGCTTCCTCGCAAATGTAACACTAGAACACGTTCGTGGCGTTCTTAATTGCCCTTCCTTTCCCCCACAAACCTCGTTCACTTTCAAGTTCCGGCGTTCACAATCCCGCAAAACACTGCCGTACGAACGCTATCAGACAGTGTACTAACTGTTAACGAGTGAGCGGAAGGCCCGTGGCGAAACTCCCAGGATCGTTCTCACTAGAGATTATCTTATCTGAGAAATGTTCAACGTGTTATTTCCTATCTGCTCTATTGATTCATGAGGGAGAGAGATTTTAGCCCCACAGTTGATTTTCAAAAGGCCGAGGGAGTTGTATCAAGCAGATCCTTGGTGGAGATATACTGTGGTATGTGATCCTTTATTTACAACGTTTCGCCCACACAGTGGGTTTTATCAAGTCACAAACTGATCTACGTGGATAAAGTCTTTTGCGACTTGATAAAGCCCACTGTGTGGGCAAAACGTAGTCAATAAAGGATTATATACCCCATTTACGTTTATTTTTTCAGGCCTGTGGGTGAGAGAAATATAATCGAATCATATTTCATGAAAAATAACACAGATTTACGGGGAAGGGGGGTTGAACGGAAGCTCCTGGGCCCCGTGACGTGATCCATCTCTATTATGTCTGGTGTTAATAATGCTTTAAGCTTTAAATTCATCTTGTTGCTTTACTAATAAAGTGTAGGAGAGTACTAATGAGGGTCACAATCACAGGGCTTTAAAAGCCATAATAAAGCCTTACGACCGTAATAAAGTCACATTAAAGCAGTATTGTGACAGTCTTATCTTACATGGGAAGGAGGTAAGTGTGATAAATCTGGCGTCAGTAGTATTTATGGTTAAAGTTTGTGTTTAACACTGTGTTACAAGTTAGGAATGTTGTCACACTGGACTACTAACTATCACACTCAGTTACCCACTCACTCACCCACTCACTCACCCACTCACTCTCACACTGACCCTCTCAATGAAAATATGTAAGGACCCCAATGGAAATAAGTCACTTTTAGGGATATCCTAGGTATTCTACACATATGCTGCTATGTATAACTCATGTAACTGTATTTATGTGTACCTGTAACTGTATTTATGTATACCTGTACCCGAATAAACTTACTTATTCATACCCACACCCTGTCTTACTGTTTGTATGGTAGTTACCAGTTGTCACAGTTGATAGACACTTGCCTTTTTGTGTCTTGTGTGTGTAGTGGCACTAAGAGTGGCACTGTTGAAGGGAAGGCAGCCAATCACTTGCTGGCTACAAGCTCCCCGAGACTGCCAGGTTTTCAGTCAGCAATTACTGCTGAATTAGAGGGTCTTGTTGGACTTAGTGAAGATAAGGAGTGTGTGATGGGGAGACCAGGCAGGTCTACTGGTTGTCTACTTGAGGGCTATAGGTCGTCTAGCTGAGGGCTACAGGTCGTCTACCTGAGGGTTACAGGTCATCTACCTGAGGGCTAAAAGTCTGTTACTTCAGGTCGTCTAACTGAGGGCTACAGGTCGTCTAACTGAGGGCTACAGGTCGTCTACCTGAGGGTTACAGGTCATCTACCTGGGGGCTACAGGTCGTCTACCTGAGGTATACAGGTCGTCTACCTGATGGCTACAGGTCGTCTACCTGATGGCTACAAGTAGTCTTCCATAAGTTACTTAAATATACAAGCAACACCACTGGTCTGAGACCAGAGGTTGGGGGGTAGGCGTTGATCCACCCTTCCCTCGCCTCCCCCTGTTACCATTAAGATAAGGGCCTGGACCAGGTCTCCAGAGTGAAGACCAGGGGGAGGCATACCTAGGGGGCTAGACCGCTCTCCTCCAGCCAGACTAGAGGATTAAATCCGAAATCGAAGGGGATTCACACGCAACTTCCAGTTCTCCAGTGACCGCGAGATAGCTCTCTCTCTCTCTGTCTCATATATATATATATATATATATATATATATATATATATATATATATATATATATATATATATATATATATATATATATATATATAGACAAGACCCCAGGTTGCGGAGCACCTGCCACTGTGACAACATTTCGCTGTCTGTGGAGCTTTAATGTTTCTAGCTCTGCGTTGAGCTCTATCACTGATGCAGCTCTACGCTGAAATAAGCTCTGTAAATCTGGCATGGAAAAATTAGTCAGTATGGCTTTCCTTTCTACGTAGAGCTTTAAGCTTTCGCTCTGTGTAGAGTTTTATCACTGATAAAGCTCTACACTGATAAAAGCTCTCTCTGCAAGTTGTGCTTTTGTTTATTATTATGAGCAGTATAACACTTAGATACACTCAGCTCTACTCTAGGATTAACAACAGTCCAGCTCTACTCTGGGATTAGCAACAATCCAGCTCTACTCTGGGATTACCAACAGTCCAGCTCTACTCTGGGATTACCAACAGTCTAGCTCTACTCTGGGATTACCAACAGTCCAGTTCTACTCTGGGATTACCAACAGTCCAGTTCTACTCTGGGATTACCAACAATCCAGTTCTACTCTGGGATTACCAACAATCCAGTTCTACTCTGGGATTACCAACAATCCAGTTCTACTCTGGGATTAGCAACAATCCAGTTCTACTCTGGGATTACCAACAATCCAGTTCTACTCTGGGATTACCAACAATCCAGTTCTACTCTGGGATTACCAACAGTCCAGTTCTACTCTGGGATTACCAACAGTCCAGTTCTACTCTGGGATTACCAACAATCCAGTTCTACTCTGGGATTACCAACAATCCAGTTCTACTCTGGGATTACCAACAATCCAGTTCTACTCTGGGATTAGCAACAATCCAGTTCTACTCTGGGATTACCAACAATCCAGTTCTACTCTGGGATTACCAACAATCCAGTTCTACTCTGGGATTACCAACAGTCCAGTTCTACTCTGGGATTAGCAACAGTCCAGTTCTACTCTGGGATTAGCAACAGTCCAGTTCTACTCTGGGATTACCAACAGTCCAGTTCTACTCTGGGATTAGCAACAGTCCAGTTCTACTCTGGGATTAGCAACAATCCAGTTCTACTCTGGGATTACCAACAATCCAGTTCTACTCTGGGATTACCAACAGTCCAGTTCTACTCTGGGATTAGCAACAGTCCAGTTCTACTCTGGGATTACCAACAGTTCAGTTCTACTCTAGGATTAGCAACAGTCCAGTTCTACTCTGGGATTACCAACAGTCCAGTTCTACTCTGGGATTACCAACAGTCCAGTTCTACTCTGGGATTAGCAACAGTCCAGTTCTACTCTAGGATTAGCAACAGTCCAGTTCTACTCTGGGATTACCAACAGTCCAGTTCTACTCTAGGATTAGCAACAGTCCAGTTCTACTCTGGGATTAACAACAGTAAATTTCTACTCTGGGATTACCAACAGTCCAGTTCTACTCTGGGATTACCAACAGTCCAGTTCTACTCTGGGATTACCAACAATCCGGTTCTATTCAGGATTAGCAACAATCACAGTTGCATTCTGGGACTTAGCAACAATCACAACATGGGTGAGTAAGTAATGCAATATTTGAGTTAGTGATACCTGATACCTGACCTCTATCAACCTTGCGTCATGTTAGTGGAGGACAGTGTTAAACTTGACCGTATGATGGAGGCTGCTTAGATGTGGAGGAAGAGGTATAAAGGAGGTAGGTAAAGAGAGCTATAAAGGAGGTAGATGTGGAGGGAGAAAAAGGAATGGAGGAGGGGGTAAAGATGGAGTGAATGGAGGCAGTGGAGGATTGGAGATCCAAGACCTAGACACGGCTATTTTTATTTTATTTACAAATTTGTATACATCAGCAGTGTGATCGACTCCAGGCTGAGGGACTGATTACCCCAAACTCCTTCTGATCTGCATCATTCTTCTTTGTATTAGACTGATGAAGCCGCTGTGTGGCGAACGTTTGCCACAATAAGTGTTGCAGTGATCAACTTGTCGGTTCTGTGAACCATTTATCCACAGACCAGAGGATACCCGAAACTGCTGGAACTAGAGTAGAAATTTTTGAGAGGAACCACCACGAATTCCTCCAAGTGTGTTGCTGCTGGAGGCCAGCGAGCCTCCAGCAGCAACAGCCTGGTTGACCAGGCAAGCACCAGAGGAGCCTGGTTCGGCTACTGGAGTGGATAACTCTGAAAACTAATCAGAGGTAAAGATAGCCTGAACTTATTAAGCAACAAACACTTAATGCAGACTGACCCCTGGATAAGCCGGACAGGGCTAAGCTGCATTGGAGTAAAGACGGTTAGGGTGAACCCACGGAAGAGGTGAGGATAATGGAGTGAAATAAGAGAAGATAATGGAGTGAGAGAAGGGGATCTTAGAGGAGAGACGGGGGAGACAGTAAGAGACTTTGAGAGTGGTGGACACAGTACCACCACTGTTTGTCTCCAGCTCTACAGGGTTGAAGTAAAGCAAGAACCATCTCTCTCTCTCTCTCTCTCTCTCTCTCTCTCTCTCTCCAATTAGATTTGATCCGAGGAATGGCAGGGTAGCTCAATTTCTTCAGATCAAGAGGCCTCGGAGGAAGAAGATATTGAGAGAGAGACAGAGAGCAACGCTGACAAATGTTGCAATGTTGACAGAGAGGAGCATCATCGCTGACAGAGGTTGCAATGTTGACAGAGAGGAACATCATCGCCGACAGAGAGGCAGCAACGTTGACAGAGGTAGAAACGTTGACAGGGGCATCAATGCTGACAGAGAAGCATCAGTGCTAACAGAGGAACATCAACACGGACAGAGAATCATCAACGCTGACAGAAGCATCAACACTGACAGCCACTGCTGCAGCAACCTCCTTCAACGCGTCAAGTGACGCTCGTCTCCCCTCACCCTCCCTCCCTCAGGCAGTGTAAACAAGTGAACAATAGACACCTCGCGATCACCTCTTCTTCAGGAGGAAACAATAGAGCATCGACCAGCCTGGCGGAGGACAAGAGCAGCCCTGGGCCCGGCCCAACACCCAGCCGGGCGGCAACAAATGGCAGCCATTGCCTCCTCTGGGAAGGCAAGAGCAGGGCAGAATGTGAAATAAGCTGCCTTTCAGTGGAGACAGGTCGGGCGTACGTTCTTCTTCTACTGCTTCAGAAGCTACTGCTTCAGAAGCTACTGCTTCAGAAGCTACTGCTCCAGAAGCTACTGCTTCAGAAGCTACTGCTTCAGAAGCTACTGCTCCAGAAGCTACTGCTTCAGAAGCTACTGCTTCAGAAGCTACTGCTCCAGAAGCTACTGCTTCAGAAGCTACTGCTTCAGAAGCTACTGCTCCAGAAGCTACTGCTTCAGAAGCTACTGCTTCAGAAGCTACTGCTCCAGAAGCTACTGCTTCAGAAGCTACTGCTTCAGAAGCTACTGCTCCAGAAGCTACTGCTTCAGAAGCTACTGCTTCAGAAGCTACTGCAGTGTGAATTGAATTAGGCTTGAAACCTTTAGAAAGCCAGTCCTGAGACTAACAGGCTTCGAACCCCTAGCAAGCCAGTCCTGAAACTAGCAAGCCAGTGCTCTAACCACCGGTTCCAGTTGGCTTAGTAAACTTAATTTAGTCACTTTCTTAAGAAACAGAGATGACGTAAGGTCTGGGAATTTCGACCTCCAGGTGAGGTCCTCTTCAGCAGATGGATCAGTTGGAGAAGGAAATACACAGACCTGTTTTTTATGTCCTCCTACAGGTACAACACTGGGTATATCTTGCTTGGAATAATTACAGCGTACCGTGCTAGGTATAACTACGGAGTACTATGCAAGGTATAACTACAGTATACCTTGCCAGGTGTTGAGGTAACGACGAGAAGTATCCCCGGTCCCACAATCCCCTACATCACAGTTCAATAATTCAAAGTTTAGGAATATCGGAAATCGCAGACACACACACACACACACACTTACCTCTCTCTCTCTCTCTCTCTCTCTCTCTCTCTCTCTCTCTCTCTCTCTCTCTCTCTCTCTCTCTCCTCCCACTTTCATCAACGTTCCTCCGTGTATCTCATAAGTAACAACATTGTGCTGAATACATAACCAGTTCTGTGTGTTCTTGTATTACGTATAGACTCCTTATAGAGAAATAATAACACCTATTTATTATTATTATTAGTAGTAATATTGTTGATTTTTATTATTATTATTATTATTATTATTATTATTGATTCATTCAGCACTGATACGTAGTCCAAAGTCTTTATTTTCATTGACATGTTATGATGTGTTCTTCAAGATACGTCTCATAGCAAGACAACTATTGAACGAATGATGGTGAATGTTCTTCCTTCCTCCGGGGGTCACCCTACGATGGTGAGAAAAAATCAGGCATTGTTTTCTAAGCTTGCAGCTTTACCAGCTTCAAACCCTTGTCTGGAAACATGCTAAAGGTGGCCAACAAAAGCAGGCCAGTGGCAACTAAATGAAAAAAAAAATTGAAACGATAACAGTTATCACCATAGGTTATTATTCACTTGCAACCCCCTTCCCGGGGTGGGGGGTGAGGGTGCTGGGGTTGAGGAGGAGGGGGGAGGGGTTATACTTGCGACCTTGATCGTTCCACAACGGCTGTAAATCATTTTTTAATTAAACGAGCCTAAAATAATTTGATTGAAAATTAATCTGCATTCAATAAATGTTGAAGGACAAAGTGTTTGGCTTTGTCATTGATGCTTCTGCAATAACTGTCCTCAGCATTAATGCAACACAACACCAACACACATTATTTATATATATATATATATATATATATATATATATATATATATATATATATCTCGTGCCGATTAGGTAAAACTTGCGATTATAAGACAAGCGAAAATTTGTGTATGCAATAATTTCGCTAATATCATTCTGAACCTAACGAAAAAAATATATTTCATTGTGTTTGTTTATTATTAAATTACAGTAAACGTATCAAAAATATATTTAGTTGGATTAATCTAAATTAAATTGCGCTTGTTATAATAAGGTTAGGTAAGTTTTCTAAGGTTCTTTTGGTGCAAATTTATAAATTTTTACATTAACATAAATGAAAAAAATATATCTTCAAACGTATAAGAGAAATTTTTAGAAAGGACTTAATTTTAGATGAGTTCTTGCTAATTGGCCAGTTTTACCTATTAGACACGACATACTGTATTCTGGGCACGCGCCCCAGCTCGGAGCTGGGTGAGATTTTCGCATTATAATCAGTGACAAACATGTAACAACATGTACTAGACATGTATCTCTCACACCTCGTGTACTGTATATGCCATCTTTATGTCAACAATGTATCTCTTAAATATTTTGTAATAAAATATACCTATTGGTAAAAAAAAAGAATTAAAAGATGGGGTGGCAGGGGAAGTGGAATATTCAAATGGCTTCAGGAAGAAATCCAAATATTCTTCCTTGAAGCCTTTTTATCCACTTCTCCGAGGCTATGCGTCCCACAATATATATATATATATATACAAGACAACCACGAAGGGAGTTGAATGGTAACTCTAGGCCTTTCATGTTGCAATCAACACATCATCAGGAGCTTGCAATGTTGCAGAAAAGAGGATGAAATCCGATCATGCACGTTCAGACAGAGGTTATTGCTTGTTGAAGATGCACAGGACGGTGCTGCCGCCCGTGTGTCTTGTTTACTCTGAAGAGTGGCACTCTGCCCGCTGAGTGCCACTGTTAATTTAATATCTTTATTATGTACCCCATACCCAGGGTGTGGGCGGTAGTCAAAGGATTACAGAGGTACATAATGCGTCCAGGGACTGGGCCCCAAAGTTACAGTGGTCCTTTTACACTTCTCTCCCTCTCTCTCTCTCTCTCTCTCTCTCTCTCTCTCTCTCTCTCTCTCTCTCTCTCTCTCTCTCTCTCTCTCTCTCTCTCTCTCTCACACCAACAAAAAACACCAAAACACTATGAAAAACCCACAAATCCAGGGGTACGGACCAAAGCCACGTTAAGCCGCATTTTCACACTGAGCTTTGCCTCTCCAAGTCTGAAAAGGCTTACGGTTTATACACATATTTATCATCGTTGTGCAGACGGGTTAGAATATGTGGCTGGTGGTGTTTTGTTGGTCAGGAACCCTGTGCCTCCTGACACGGGGTTCCCGACCCCTTTCAGTGCTTCACCATCCTCTGTATACCCCAGATAAAGTCACCATCCTTTGATCTACCCCAGAGGGTATCACCATCCTCTGATCTACCCCAGAGGGGCTCACTATCCTCTCATCTACCCCATATAAAGTCAGCATCCTTTGGTCTACCCCAGATAGGTTCAACATCCCATTTAAAAGTGCAAAGGATTAACACGTAGCTGCTTTATAAGATGGTTGTAAATACAAGAAAACAAAATGACTATCAGCATTCAGATATACATAGCATATGTGTAAGTGTTAGGTATACATAAACACACATAGCATGTGTACTGGAGCACACCCTACCTTTCCATCACTGCCTTTCTCAATTTTCACTTCCATCACTGTTCCCTCTCTCTCCCTCACACAAATTTCCTCTCAAGTTAATTTCATTCCCAGTCACTACATCTGACCCACCAGGCTGTTTGCGGTGGCTGCTCGCGTCTCTGTGAGACATACACAACAAGAGGATTTTTTTTTTTGCCATGTTTCAACTAATGACCGAGTCATGAGGGAGGAGGAGAGGCTTCACTGGCTGGCAGCCTTCTGAAGTTAGTACAGAGTAACGAGATTAATAATGTATCAGGAAGTTGTGGGCTGGTGATGACTCGGTAGTTAGCAGAGGCAGCACCAACAGCAGTGGTTAACGTGCTTATGATTTACGTTAGTAGCAGTAGCTACTAACGTAAAAGAAACAAAAAACAAGTGTGTATGTGGATCACAAGACGAAACAACGAACTAGTTAGTTGTTTGGTTGGTTAAAAGGGGAAGGGATGGAGGTTTAAAACCTATCTACTACACGAGAATCATCAAGACTGAGTGTTAACCTATACTTACCACCAGACAAGAATACTTAGGGATTAAACTCACCATACATACACACTGAAAAGATATACACCCCTGAGGGTGTATATCCTGTGCCAAATTGGATAGGAATGAAAATAGTCTGGGGACAAAAATAACCATAATTTCAACTACAATACACACATAAATAGAAATTTGTGATGTATTGTGTACAAGAACGGCGTATCACCAGCTGAGTCCAAATACCGTACTGTCAACGAAATGAAAAAAAGACAGGTTTGCGGAAGAAGCTTTTATCGGGACAAACGTTTCGCTCTGTGTGGAGCTTGACGATGCCACCGAGTGGAGGAGAGCTCTGCAGAGAGCGAAACGTTGCGGGAGGCGAGACTTACCTGCTGGAGAAGGCGAGGGCGAGCTGGTCGATAGCCTCCAGGAAGGCGGTGGGGTCACCCTGCTCATCCTCGTAGCTGAATCCTGTAATAAAGATGTACTCTATTAGCCAGAATAAAAATCACTTTACCCTTTATTACCAAGGATAAACAATGCCAATACTGAAAGAAAGATAAGCTTTGTTTATTATTACTGATAAAATTAACATTGCACTTTATTATCAATAATAAAAGCCACAATACCCTTTATTAGCATAAATAAAAGTCACATTACTTAGGTACTACCCTCCTGTGGGAGTAGGTTGGTAGGTAGCAACCATCCAGGGAGGTACTACCCTCCTGTGGGAGTAGGTTGGTAGGTAGCAACCATCCAGGGAGGTACTACCCTCCTGTGGGAGTAGGTTGGTAGGTAGCAACCATCCAGAGAGGTACTACCCTCCTGTGGGAGTAGGTTGGTAGGTAGCAACCATCCAGAGAGGTACTACCATCCTGTGGAGTAGGTGGAGGTGACATCGAGGACACCTCAGTGGTGTAGGTGTACAACCATCCAGAGAGGTACTACCCTCCATGGTAGAGTTGGTAGGTAGACATCAGAGTCTCCTCAGTGGATAGGTTAGGTGCAACCATCCAGGGAGGTACTACCTCCTGTGGTAGTAGGTTGGTAGGTAGCAACCATCCAGGAGGTACTACCCTCCTTGGTAGTAGGTTGGTAGGTAGCAACCATCCAGAGAGGTACTACCCTCCTGTGGGAGTAGGTTGGTAGGTAGCAACCATCCAGAGAGGTACTACCCTCCTGTGGGAGTAGGTTGGTAGGTAGCAACCATCCAGAGAGGTACTACTTTCCTGTGAAATTAGTGTGAAATGTAAACCTGCTATTTTTGTTTGTTCACTGACAGTATTAGTGATGTTTACGTGTCATCACGAACACGTAAGATGACAGGTCAGTCTTGCAAATCTGCTTTCCTATGTTTTTCTTACTGATTCTCAATGGTGTAATATTTCCTGTCCAATCTAGTAGGCCTAGTGGCGTGAGGAGGAGAATCTCCTGGGCCATTAATACAACAAATTGTTGTTTAGGGAAGATATGAGCGAAGATGTTGTGAAAAGCTGGCAATGTATGAGAAGTCACATAGGTTAGTCAACAGGATAAGTATTTCCTGACGCGGGTCTTAGTCATATATTGACTCGCAACTGGAGTATTTGGTCATCTGACCGAGTTCTTCCGCTGGCTTACCCATCCACACCTTCAACAAAAAAATTGTTGTGATTATAACCATTTTATGTGTGAGGTCACATATAAAATTTGATCATTACAGGCATGTGTACTTTTGCAGTTCCCAGGTAACTGTTCACGTTTTTACTTCAGTTCGTTATAAAACATTACGCGATGCCCTTGTGTTATTGCTGGTGCAACATCAGTAGCACATGTGTGATACAAAATACAGACAGGATAAAGAATTAGACACATGTGCAACATCTGGGAATCGTTATTGTAGAAGTTTTACCATCCAGTGACTTTATCAGTACAAATTCGAGGACATAATGTGAAGACTGTAGAACTATATACAAAAGACGAGGTAATCAGTCCCTCAGACTTGGAGTTGGTGAAGAGCACCGTAGTCTTGAAGAATCTTCAGATTCTACACGACTCAACCTTAATTTTAGCCGAGGTGACGAGATCCGGACCAGTTTCGTGTTTCACAGAGAGTTACTATTATTCTCTGCGTTACTGTGAACCAAGTGTCTTTT
Source organism: Cherax destructor (assembly GCA_009830355.1). Taxonomy (NCBI): domain Eukaryota; kingdom Metazoa; phylum Arthropoda; class Malacostraca; order Decapoda; family Parastacidae; genus Cherax; species Cherax destructor. The sequence continues at coordinate 335,120 of WNWK01000250.1, forward strand.
GTTTTGGTTTTGCTATTGAAGGTACGAATTACCTTTCTTGCCTATTACAGCACCAATTCTCCCCTTTTCTTAAATGAGACACGAATTCTCCCCTTTCTAACAAAATGAGACACGAATTCTCCCCTTTCTAACTAAATGAGACGAATGCTCCCCTTTCTAACTAAATGAGACACGAATTCTCCCCTTTCTAACCAAATGAGACACGAATTCTCCCCTTTCTAACTAAATGAGACACGAAATCTCCCCTTTCTAACCAAATGAGACACGAATTCTCCCCCTTTCTAACAAAATGAGACACGAATTCTCCCCTTTCTAACTAAATGAGACGAATGCTCTCCTTTCTAACTAAATGAGAAACGAATTCTCCCCTTTCTAACCAAATGATACACGAATTCTCCCCTTTCTAACTAAATGAGACACGAATTCTCCCCTTTCTAACCAAATGAGACACGAATTCTCCCCTTTTCTAACAAAATGAGACACGAATTCTTCCCTTTCTAACTAAATGAGACGAATGCTCCCCTTTCTAATTAAATGAGACACGAATTCTTCCCTTTCTAACCAAACGAGACACGAATTCTCCCCTTTCTAACCAAATGAGACACGAATTCTCCCCTTTCTAACCAAATGAGACACGAATTCTCCCTTTTTTTAACTAAATGCGACACGAATTTTTTCTTCTGTCAGTGAGGGCACAAATTAACCGTTAGTCATAGGTATTATGTATCTACGAACGTGTACATTTAAGAACATGAGAAAGAAGGAACACTGTAGCAGGCCTACTGGCCCATGCGAGGCAGGTCCAAGTCACCTACCGGCTTCTGCCATTGACCCAACCTAGTCTGGTCCAGGACACATCCACTTACGGGATTACCTTAATTAGATATCCACAGACGGGAACATTTAAGCCATACCTTAAATATTTTTTCTTCTCCCGAGTTTCCCTCTATATCTTAATGTCTTAAGAACGGCTTATCCGATCGGAATAAATTTAAAGGCCGGTTTACTGTGTTCTCTGTTAATTTTGTGTAGAACATTCCCTATTTTGGTTGATGTGCGATAGTTGCAGATTGGTGGTAGGTAGGTTGGTAGTAGCTGGGTTGGTAGTATTTGGGTTGGTAGTAGCTGGGTTGGTAGTATTTGGGTTGGTCGTAGCTGTGTTGGTAGTATTTGGGTTTGTAGTAGCTGGGTTGGTAGTATTTGGGTTGGTCGTAGCTGGGTTGGTAGTATTTGGGTTGGTCGCAGCTGGGTTGGTAGTATTTGGGTTTGTAGTAGCTGGGTTGGTAGTATTTGGGTTGGTCGTAGCTGGGTTGGTAGTATTTGGGTATGTAGTAGCTGAGTTGGTAGTAGCTGGGTTGGTAGCAGCTAGGTTGGTAGTAGCTGTGTTGGTAGTATTTGGGTATGTAGTAGCTGAGTTGGTAGTAGCTGGGTTGGTAGCAGCTGGGTTGGTAGCAGCTGGGTTGGTAGTAGCTGGGTTGGTAGTAGCTGGTTTGGTTGTAGCTAGGTTATGTACAGCTAGGTTGGTAGTAGCTGGATTGGTAGTAGATGGGTGGATAGTAGCTATGTTGATAGTTGTTAAATTGATAGTAGGCTAGTACTAGTTACTAATTTTTAAGAAAATACGTGTATGAAATATGGTATTCACGTATACGAGTGTATGAAGTATATGCGCTGAGGAGCGTCATGCAGCCCATGTCTGGCCTCTGTTGATTGACGTGTCCTAAGGGAGGACTGAATTCCAACCACCGCCCCTTCTCCCCAGCCTCCCCAGCATCATCCAACCCCTCTCACCCTTTACTTCCCTCCTGCCGTTCCCCTCCCACCTCCCCCACTTCCAACCTCCTCCATTCTTCAGCCTCACCCCTCCTCCATTTCTTTAGTAATTCAACTAGAACCTAGAGTCCTCTAGTTCCACTAGGCTTCCTTTGAAGGTGCTAGGTTAATACTAGCATCCTACAAGGAGGCTTCCTGTCTACTGTGTACAATTAATTGTTACTCTTCTACTTCTACTTGGCACTGAAAATGGGAGCCATGTGTACTGCCAGTGTCTCTTGCTTAAGCAGTGCCTATTGTTTAAGCAGTGCCTCCTGCTTAAGCAGTACCTCTTGATTAAGCAGTGACTCCTGTTTAAGCAGTGCCTCTTGCTTAAGCAGTGACTCCTGCTTAAGCAGTGCCTCTTGCTTAAGCAGTGACTCCTGTTTAAGCAGTACCTCTTGCTTAAGCAGTGACTCCTGTTTAAGCAGTGCCTCTTGCTTAAGCAGTGACTCCTGTTTAAGCAGTGCCTCTTGCTTAAGCAGTGACTCCTGTTTAAGCAGTACCTCTTGCTTAAGCAGTGACTCCTGTTTAAGCAGTGCCTCTTGCTTAAGCAGTGACTCCTGTTTAAGCAGTACCTCTTGCTTAAGCAGTGACTCCTGTTTAAGCAGTGCCTCTTGCTTAAGCAGTGACTCCTGTTTAAGCAGTACCTCTTGCTTAAGCAGTGACTCCTGTTTAAGCAGTGCCTCTTGCTTAAGCAGTGACTCCTGTTTAAGCAGTGCCTCTTGCTTAAGCAGTGACTCCTGTTTAAGCAGTGCCTCTTGCTTAAGCAGGCGTCAAGTTTTCAGTGAAACATCACTGGCTGGCACTGCCTGACCAGTGTACACCCAGACCACCACTCATGTTGATGGTATTAATACCCTCTGGCTCTATCCTCCCCCCTCTCTCTCTCTCTTCCATTCGTTTCTCTTCATTCTCCTATTCTTCTACTCTCTTCTAATTCTTTCTTGATGGCCTCCCACTCCATCCCCCCCGGCCCTATGTGGGCCACCCCAACGGGTTTAGCGTTTTACCTACCCCACCCCCCTTAACTCTTTAACTGCGTCCTGTTAGTGATCATTTTCCACCAAATTCGTAAGTTTTTCCACCAAATTCGTAAGTTTTTTCCACCAAATTCGTAAGTTTTTTCCACAAAATTAGTAAGTTTTTATCAGATTTTACTCATTTTAGTCTTATTCGATTCAGAAAGATAAACTCTTGTCTGACTGTAAGATTTTTTTTATTTGTATTATTTTTTTTTAAACCTTCCCACAGTTAGAGTGTTAATTATAACTAAGTCAGTTTTGTGACGTTGTAGAGTTGGCCAGCCTCCAGCAGTGTTGCCAGCGTCTCCCCTCCAATCCCCCCTCCCCCACTTCCTGCAGTGCTGCCAACTCTCCTGAGAAATAATTGTGGTTACTACTGTCTCTTCAAGAACACAACTTTCCACTTGGAGGCCCATCAAGTTTTTTAATTAGACACATGTCTAAGACATGGGTGTCAATACGTGGAGGAGCCATCACTCAGCAGTGAGTCTAACACAGAGAATATACTGCCTATAATCATAACTATAATTTTGATCGGTAAGCCAGCGGAAGGCCTCGGTCGAATGACCAAAACCTACAGCTGCGGGGCATCATATAACTAAGACCAGCATCAGGAGATACTTGTCCTGTTTCCTGACGAACCTTACCTAATACCTGAGACGGTGGCAGACATCAAGAAGTACACGAAACTACCTCTTAACTTCTTCTTGTCTTCCACAATCTCCACTATTATTCTCCGTACTGGACTGATCAAGTCACTGGTATGTGTAACAACGTCAGAAGTCAACATGTGTTGTTTACTTGTCGTGGCCGTAAACTGTCAGTATCTTATGATTCACAATAGTTACAAAATTTAAGGTAAATGCCTGTTCGTTTTACAAGTCATTTCCTTTGCACTCATTTTGTGCGCACTTGCGTCAGGAGTGCGCACTTGCGTCAGGAGTGCGCACTTGCGTCAGGAGTGCGCACTTGCGTCAGGAGTGCGCACTTGCGTCAGGAGTGTGCACTTGCGTCATGAGAGTGCACTTGCATCATGAGAGTGCACTTAGGTTTACCTGGAGAGAGTTCCGGGGGTCAACGCCCCCGCGGCCCTGTCAGGAAACAGGACAAGTGTTTCCTGACGCGGGTCTTAGTCAGATGATGACCCACCATTGGAGCTTTTGGTCATCTGACCGAGGCCTTCCGCTGGCTTACCCCTCCACCCCTTTAAAAAAATTTTTTTTTTTTTTTTTTTTAGAGTGCACTTGTCGAAGACTCACGAAGACTGTCTCAGTTGCGTCTCTAATATTCATATATTCATGTGTTTCGTAGAAATAAAGATTATTATTATTATTATTATTATTATTATTATTATTATTATTATTACTACTACTACTACTACTGCTACTGCTACTACTACTGCTACTACTACTACTACTACTACTGCTACTGCTACTACTACTGCTACTACTACTACTACTACTACTACTGCTACTACTACTGCTACTACTGCTGCTACTACTACTACTACTACTACTAAGCATATCTTAAAGATAGAGCAGTTGCGAGGTGCTCTAACAACATGATGTCCAATGTTGTGTAAATGTTGTCGTGATTCACTGTATTTATCAGTCTTAGTTTTCAACTCTTCGCCCTGAGGTCAGATTTCCCTGGTGTCTGCTTGTTAACCAGGCTGTTCCTGCCTACACTGCCGTCACACAGTCGTCATAACCTGCTTGAACCGACGCATTCTGCAGGAGTTGGTCTAGTTTCTGCATGAAAACAAAAGACTGTATATTCTCTGGTGTGTTATAGGCACAAGCGGTCCGTCACCTGGTGCCTTTATGTCCTCGGTCATAGTCTATTTCCTGCCTCGTTGAGGCCAGGTTTTCATCTCTGGCTGTCACTCCCTCATGTCGACCTCCTGGGACAGTAAATAACTGATAAATGGTTCACAGAACCGACAACTTGATAAATTAGACACATGTGCAACACCTGGGTATCTATATTACATGGAGTCTACCTGGAGGTTGTTCCGGGGGTTAATGCCCCCCGCGGCCTGGTCTTTGACCAGGCCTCCAGGTGGATCAGGGCCTGATCAACCAGGCTGTTACTAATGGACACACGTAGTCTAACATACGAACCACAGCCCGGCTGATCGGGTACTGACTCTAGGTATCTGTCCAGCTCCCTCTTCAAGGGAGCCAGAGGTCTATTGGTAATTCCTCTTATACCTGGTGGAAGACTGTTGAACAGTATTGGGCCCCGGACACTTTCTGTGTTTTCTGTTAGTGTATTAATGGCGCCCCTTCGTTTCATTGGGGGTATGTTGCATCGCCTGACAAGTCTTTTGTTTTCTTAGGGAGTGATTTGTGTGTGCAGATTTGGGACCAGTCCCTCTAGGATTTTCCAGGTGTAGATTATGATATAACTCTCTCGCCTGCGCTCCTGTGAGTACATGTCAAGAGCTTCCAAGCGTTCCCAGTAGTTAAGGTGTTTGACGGAACTTATACGTGCAGTAAAGGTTCTCTGTACATTCTCCAGATCTGCGATTTCACTTGTCTTGAATGAAGACATTAATATTCAGCAGCATTCCAGCCTAGAGTGAACAAGTGATTTACAAAGGATCATCATTGGCCTTCCATCCCTTACACAAATAACCCGCATATAGGACTAGAAGAGAGGAGCTTACCGCGACATTTTGGTCCGACTTGGACTATATACAAAGGAGCTTACGACGAAACGTCGTGGTAAGGTCCTCTCTCCTATGTGAGGGGTATTTGTGTATTGTTCCAGTCACGGTATTGTGGCTTTTGTTACTTGCATCCCTTGTTTTGAAGGTCCTCATTATCCATCCTATCATTGTCCTAACAGATGTGATAGTGGCACTGTTGTGACCCTTCAAGGTGAGATCCTCAGACATTAACACTCCCAGGTTCTTCACACTACTTTTCCGCTCATTGTGTGATTTGAATTTGTAGTATACACAGTCCTAGTTATTATCTCCTCCAGTTTTCCATAACGGAGTAGTTGGAATTTGTCCTCACTGAACATCATATTGTTTTCCGTTGCCCACTGGAAAACTTGGTTTATATCTGCCTGGAGATATACCGTGTCTTCAGTGGATGACAGTCTTATGCAGATTCTGGAGTGACATCTGAACTGTCGTATCTGACAGTGGTTATGTGTGAATGATGGTGAAAGTGTTTCTTTCTTTTTGAGCCACCCTGCCTCGGTGGGAGACGGCCATCGTGTTGATTTTATTATTATATATATATATATATATATATATATATATATATATATATATATATATATATATATATATATATATATATATATATTAGGGTAAGTTAGCTTGTTTATAAAGGTCCTCTACATAGCAGTTTTTGGTAAATACTAATGAGGAAGTACGTGGAACATTAATATCGCGTGGAAACACCTTCGTAATAAACGGTATTCAATTTTCTGTACACTTTCAATCGCCTTTATGGAAAATTTCAATGTGTGTGTTGTAGCTTTATAAGATATGTATATATGTAATGTATATTATGTAATGTATATTGTATGATGTATATTGTGTAATGTATATCGTGTTACTGGATCAAGCTCTGGTCCAACAGGAGGCCTGGTCACAGACCGGGCCGCGGGGGCGTTGACCCCTGGAACTCTCTCCAGGTAGACTCCAGGTAGACTCCAGGTAGACTCCAGGTAGACTCCAGGTAGACTCCAGGTAGACTGGTCAGGCTTGCACACGGGTACAAGTTTGTGGTACAAGTCTTGTTGCAAATTATTTGCAGATTTTGATAAACAAAATACACCAATCTTCTCCTACCTAGGTAGTGTGGCCCTCCCTCACCCCCTTCCTCCCTCTCCTCCTCCCTCCCTCTCCCCCTCTCTCTCTATCTCCCTCCCTCTCTCTCTCTCTCTCCCTCCCTCTCTCTCTCTCCCTTCCTCCCTCCCACCCTATAAAAAAAGTAAATACATGCATCATCATTTATTCAGTAAACAAAAGTTCCAGGTGTGACACACAGGTGCGACACATGTGCGATACATAGGTGCGACACATGACACACAGGTGCGACACAAGCCCCCTCCCCCTTCACTGTAACTTACATGTTCCTCTACTCAGTGTTTGAAGTATACACTTCACATGGTTTATTAGCATCTATGTCGTAGCACTTGTTTACGTTGCTGAGTTGATTGATGGACTCACTGCCTTTGTGTAGCCCCTCACACCTACCCTGTGTGTGTGTGTACAAGCTTCCTAGTTAGCACCACCTTGTGCTTGTTATCTGGCCAAGAATCGAGCCCAGGGCGTGACGTCACTCCTGAGACTGTCCCTAGTCACTCCTTCCTAACGCTGCTAGTGTGACTCTCAAAAGTTGATATTAATCTCTGACAGCTTGCTTAACCTCTCTACCCCCCTCTCTCTCTCTCTCTCTCTCTCTCTCTCTCTCTCTCTCTCTCACACACATACATGACGGAAGGGACAGATTCAGAGGTGTCCCTGTTTGCAGACGATGTGAAGCTAATGCAGCCTGTCCATATCAGGGATCTGGACAGGCTTCAAGCCTGGTCCAGCAGCTGGCTCCTGGAGGTTAATCCCACCAAGTGAAAAATAATGAAGATTGGGGAATGTCAAAGAAGATCGCAGACGGAGTACTGGCTAGGGGGTCAAAGTCTACAAACGACGCTCAAGAAAAAGGATCTTGGGGTGAGCATCATACCGAACACATCTCCTGAGGCGCACATCAACCAAATAACTTCTACAGCATATGGGCGCTTGGCAAACCTAAGAATAGCGTTTCGACATCAAAGTTAGGAGTCATTCAAGACACTGTGTACGTCAGGCCCATATTGGAGTATGCAGCACCAGTTTGGAACCCCCACCTGGTCATCACGTCAAGAAATTAGAGAAAGTGCAAAGGTTTGTAACAAGACTAGTCCTGGAACTAAGAGTATGTCCTACGAGGAGATGTTAAGAGAAATCGACCTGACGAAACTAGAGGACATGAGGGATAGGGGGGATGATAACGACATATAAAATACAAAGAGGAATTGACAAGGTGGATAAGGGCAGGATGTTCCAGAGATGGTACCTCTTCATCCATCCACAACCAAGACCAGACCTCTTCATCCACCCACAACCAAGACCAGACCTCTTCATCCATCCACAACCAAGACCAGACCTCTTCATCCATCCACAACCAAGACCAGACCTCTTCATCCACCCACAACCAAGACCAGACCTCTTCATCCATCCACAACCAAGACCAGACCTCTTCATCCATCCACAACCAAGACCAGACCTCTTCATCCACCACAACCAAGACCAGACCTCTTCATCCACCCACAACCAAGACCAGACCTCTTCATCCATCCACAACCAAGACCAGACCTCTTCATCCATCCACAACCAAGACCAGACCTCTTCATCCATCCACAACCAAGACCAGACCTCTTCATCCACCCACAACCAAGACCAGACCTCTTCATCCACCCACAACCAAGACCAGACCTCTTCATCCATCCACAACCAAGACCAGACCTCTTCATCCATCCACAACCAAGACCAGACCTCTTCATCCATCCACAACCAAGACCAGACCTCTTCATCCACCCACAACCAAGACCAGACCTCTTCATTCACCCACAACCAAGACCAGACCTCTTCATCCACCCACAGCCAAGACCAGACCTCTTCATCCACCCACAACCAAGACCAGATCTCTTCATCCACCCACAGCCAAGACCAGACCTCTTCATCCACCCACAACCAAGACCAGACCTCTTCATCCACCCACAGCCAAGACCAGACCTCTTCATCCACCCACAGCCAAGACCAGATCTCTTCATCCACCCACAACCAAGACCAGACCTCTTCATCCACCCACAACCAAGACCAGGCTTCTTCATCCACACACAACCAAGATCAGACCTTTTCATCCACCCATAACCAAGACCAGACCTCTTCATCCACCCACAACCAAGCCCAGACCTCTTCATCCACCCACAACCAAGACCAGACCTCTTCATCCATCCACAACCAAGACCAGACCTCTTCATCCACCCACAACCAAGACCAGACCTCTTCATCCATCAACAGTCAAGACCAGACCTCTTCATCCACCCACAACCAAGACCAGACCTCTTCATCCACCCACAACCAAGACCAGACCTCTTCATCCACCCACAACCAAGACCAGACCTCTTCATCCACCCACAGCCAAGACCAGACCTCTTCATCCACCCACAACCAAGACCAGACCTCTTCATCCACCCACAACCAAGACCAGACCTCTTCATCCACCCACAACCAAGACCAGACCTCTTCATCCACCCACAACCAAGACCAGACCTCTTCATCCACCCACAGCCAAGACCAGACCTCTTATCCACCCACAACCAAGACCAGACCTCTTCATCCACCCACAACCAAGACCAGACCTCTTCATCCACCCACAACCAAGACCAGGCTTCTTCATCCACCCACAACCAAGACCAGACCTCTTCATCCACCCACAACCAAACCAGACCTCTTCATCCACCCACAACCAAGACCAGGCTTCTTCATCCACCCACAACCAAGATCAGACCTTTTCATCCACCCATAACCAAGACCAAATTTCTTCATCCACCCACAACCAAGACCAGACCTCTTCATCCACCCACAATCAAGATAAGACCTTTTCATCCACCCACAACCAAGACCAGACCTCTTCATCCACCCACAACCAAGACCAGGCTTCTTCATCCACCCACAACCAAGATCAGACCTTTTCATCCACCCATAACCAAGACCAGATTTCTTCATCCACCCACAACCAAGACCAGGCTTCTTCATCCACCCACAACCAAGATCAGACCTTTTCATCCACCCATAACCAAGACCAGATTTCTTCATCCACCCACAACCAAGACCAGACCTCTTCATCCACCCACAACCAAGACCAGACCTCTTTATCCACACACAACCAAGACCAGACCTCTTCATCCATCAACAGTCAAGACCAGACCTCTTCATCCACCCACAGTCAAGACCAGACCTCTTCATCCACCCACAGTCAAGACCAGACCTCTTCATCCACCCACAGTCAAGACCAGACCTCTTCATCTATCCAGAGTCGAGACCAGACCTCGTCTGTTGATCCAGCTTCTCCCCATCATGAAGGAACAAGATAACAAGGTATGTACCATTTTTTACACCCCTCATATATTCCATGTCCGGAGGACGAGTAGGCCTGAGCACCATCACAACCATAAAACATTTTACAAACCAGAAAATATTTCACAAGCACGAAATATTTCACAAACAGGATCTTCTACAAGCAGGAAAGGTTTGACAAGCAGGAGGGCCTTTTACAAGCAGGAAAGGTTTGACAAGCAGGAGGGCCTTTTACAAGCAGGAAAGGTTTGACAAGCAGGAAGCAGATGTTAAAAGGCCGTAATCTGGCGCTGACGAGAAGCAAATACGGAAGTCACGCTGACTGCCGCTGATAAATGAAGGCAGCGTCACAACACAGTCACTGGTGTTATCTTTACCAGTGATCACGTGTGGTACTGGTACCAGGAGAGTACCAACACCACAGTCTAGTGTGGTACTGGTACCAGGAGAGTACCATCGTCACAGTCTAGTGTGGTACTGGTACCAGGAGAGTACCAACACCACTGTCTAGTGTAGTACTGGTACCAGGAGAGTACCAACACCACAGTCTAGTGTGGTACTAGTACCAGGAGAGTACCAACACCACAGTCTAGTGTGGTACTGGTACCAGGAGAGTACCATCGTCACAGTCTAGTGTGGTACTGGTACCAGGAGAGTACCAACACCACTGTCTAGTGTAGTACTGGTACCAGGAGAGTACCAACACCACAGTCTAGTGTGGTACTGGTACCAGGAGAGTACCAACACCACAGTCTAGTGTGGTACTGGTACCAGGAGAGTACCAACACCACAGTCTAGTGTGGTACTGGTACCAGGAGAGTACCATCGTCACAGTCTAGTGTAGTACTGGTACCAGGAGAGTACCAACACCACAGTCTAGTGTGGTACTGGTACCAGGAGAGTACCATCACCACAGTCTAGTGTGGTACTGGTACCAGGAGAGTACCAACACCACAGTCTAGTGTGGTACTGGTACCAGGAGAGTACCATCACCACAGTCTAGTGTGGTACTGGTACCAGGAGAGTACCATCGTCACAGTCTAGTGTGGTACTGGTACCATGAGAGTACCAACACCACTGTCTAGTGTAGTACTGGTACCAGGAGAGTACCATCGCCACAGTCTAGTGTGGTACTTTTACCAATAGAGTACCAACACCACAGTCTAATGTGGTATTGGTACCAGGATAGTACCAACACCACAGTCTAGTGTGGTAGTGATACTAGGAGAGTACTAACACCACAGTCTAGTGTGGTACTGGTACTAGGAGAGTACCAACGCCACAGTCTAATGTGGTATTGGTACCAGGATAGTACCAACACCAAAGTCTAGTGTGGTACTGGTACTAGGAGAGTACCAACAACACATCATCGGCCATCAAATCTGAAAATATCTTAAGCCTTTCCCTCTTATACTCCAGGTTACTCATCTTTCCCCTCTTATACTCCAGGTTACTCATCTTTCCCCTCTTATACTCCAGGTTACTCATCTTTCCCCTTTTATACTCCAGGTTACTCATCTTTCCCCTTTTATATTCCAGGTTACTCATCTTTCCCCTTTTATATTCCAGGTTACTCATCTTTCCCCTCTTATACTCCAGGTTACTCATCTTTCCCCTCTTATACTCCAGGTTACTCATCTTTCCCCTTTTATACTCCAGGTTACTCATCTTTCCCCTTTTATATTCCAGGTTACTCATCTTTCCCCTCTTATACTCCAGGTTACTCATCTTTCCCCTCTTATACTCCAGGTTACTCATCTTTCCCCTCTTATACTCCAGGTTACTCATCTTTCCCCTCTTATACTCCAGGTTACTCATCTTTCCCTCTTATACTCCAGGTTACTCATCTTTCCCTCTTATACTCCAGGTTACTCATCTTTCCCTCTTATACTCCAGGTTACTCATCTTTCCCCTCTTATACTCCAGGTTACTCATCTTTCCCCTCTTATACTCCAGGTTACTCATCTTCCCCTCTTATACTCCAGGTTACTCATCTTTCCCCTCTTATACTCCAGGTTACACATCTTCCCCTCTTATACTCCAGGTTACTCATCTTTCCCCTCTTATACTCCAGGTTACACATCTTCCCCTCTTATACTCCAGGTTACTCATCTTTCCCCTCTTATACTCCAGGTTACTCATCTTCCCCTCTTATACTCCAGGTTACTCATCTTTCCCCTCTTATACTCCAGGTTACTCATCTTTCCCTCTTATACTCCAGGTTACTCATCTTTCCCTCTTATACTCCAGGTTACTCATCTTTCCCTCTTATACTCCAGGTTACTCATCTTTCCCCTCTTATACTCCAGGTTACTCATCTTTCCCCTCTTATACTCCAGGTTACTCATCTTTCCCCTCTTATACTCCAGGTTACTCATCTTTCCCCTCTTATACTCCAGGTTACTCATCTTTCCCTCTTATACTCCAGGTTACTCATCTTTCCCCTCTTATACTCCAGGTTACTCATCTTTCCCCTCTTATACTCCAGGTTACTCATCTTTCCCCTCTTATACTCCAGGTTACTCATCTTTCCCTCTTATACTCCAGGTTACTCATCTTTCCCTCTTATACTCCAGGTTACTCATCTTTCCCCTCTTATACTCCAGGTTACTCATCTTTCCCCTCTTATACTCCAGGTTACTCATCTTTCCCTCTTATACTCCAGGTTACTCATCTTTCCCCTCTTATACTCCAGGTTACTCATCTTTCCCCTCTTATACTCCAGGTTACTCATCTTTCCCTCTTATACTCCAGGTTACACATCTTTCCCTCTTATACTCCAGGTTACTCATCTTTCCCCTCTTATACTCCAGGTTACTCATCTTTCCCCTCTTATACTCCAGGTTACTCATCTTTCCCCTCTTATACTCCAGGTTACTCATCTTTCCCTCTTATTTCCTCCTTGCCTCTAATTTGCTTCCATCCCTCATTAAAGACACTTGTGCAACATTTGGGAATCTTTATTGAGGAAACGTTTCACCCGCCAGTGACTTCTTCAGTCCAATACAGAGAAGAATGGTGGAAGATGATGAGGAGTTTGAGGTAATCAGTCCCTCAACCTGGAGTCGATGTTGTCAGTCCATCAATCTTGTAGGTTTTCTAAATTGTTTACATCACAGAGATGTGTCCTTGTTTGCTGTGAAATTTGGGGAGAAAAACAGTTGATCCACAGCCCCTTGAAATGGCATTATTCTTTGTCTGGTGGCTAAAGTTCTCGCTTCACACGGCGAGGGTCCTGGTTCGATTCCTGGCGAGGGTAGAAACATTGGGCGTGTTTCTTTATACCGGTTGTCTATGTTCCCCATCGACTGGTGTGAGTCGCATCCTGGGGACAGAATTGACGTAATTTGCTGAAAATGATCAGCATAACAAGAGGCTTTCTATATAGTAGTATGTCATTGATGTCAGCTAGGCCTGTATACCTTGTACATGTACTTATACAAATAAAGATTTATTATTATTATTATTATTATTATTATTATTATTATTATTATTAAGGGTCCTACCAATAGACCCCTGGCTGCCTTCAAGAGGGAGCTGGACAGGCAGCTGAAGTCAGTACCTGACCAGCTGTGCTGTGGTTCCTACTTCGGCTTGTGTGCGGCCAGCAGATTAAGCAGTAACTGCTTAATCAGGCCCTGATCCAGAGCTAGGCCTAGTCATGGACCGGGCCGCGGGGGCGTTGACCCCCCTGAACACCCTCCAGGTATACTCCAGGTATTAAGGGTAAGGGGGGAGCCCACGATGAGGACGTCGTGCAGGAAGGATCACTAACATGTTTGGGTGTGGTATGATGGACCAGCACAGCTGGTGGAGGGGCAATTAGCAGGATGTGGGCGTGATGGAAGGGGGAGGGGTGGTCAGGTGGCGTGGGTGCACCCACAGTACCGTTCACACGGGAGGTGGGCATGGGTGTACCCCACGGGACTGATTACCTCATCTTTTGTATATAGTTCTACTGTCTTCAAGTTATGTCCTAGAATCTGTATTGATAAAGCCACTGGAGGGCGAAACGTCTACAATAAAGATACCCAGATGTTGCACATATGTCTAATTTGCATCAGCTTGTAGGCTCGCTGTCTTCTATGTATGTCACTTTCATACAAATTTTAGCATCGTCTGCAAAGGACGATACAGAGCTGTGATTTATGTCCCTGTTTATATTAGATATAAGAATGAGAAAGAGAAGTGGGGCGAGTACCGTGCCTTGAGGTACACAACTTTTCACTGTAGCACCCAGTGATTCCACACAGTCTACTATTACTCTTTGGGTTCTGTTTGATAGGAATTTAAATATCCATCTGTCCACCTTCCCAGTTATTCCCTTTGCACGCATTTGTGTGCAGTTACCCCATGGTTGCACTTGTTAAAGGCTTTTGCAAAGTCAGTGCATACTGCATCAGCATTTTGCTTGTCTTGAAGAGCATCCAAGTAATGGTCCAGCAACTGGGAGAGGCAGGAGCGACCTGTTGTGAACCCATGGGTTGTGCAACTGCTGTGATTCCTTGTGACTGGTGATCTTGCTTCTTAAAACACTTTCAAAGATCTTGATAATGTGGAATGTTCGGGATGTTGCTCTGTAGTTTTTAATGACTTTGAGACGACTCAAGTGTCTAGATTTATTCTCCATGGAATATTTAAATCACGTTGTAAGGATTTCTTGCAATTTCATACCCTACCTCATAGCGTTCCCTGTGATCGTATGTCCTTGGACCTCCTCCTCTTTTCTGCAACATTGCAAGCTCCTGATGATGTGTTGATTGCAACATCAAAGGCCTAGAGCTATCATTCAACTCCCTCCGTAGTTGTTTTGCATCTTGTATCGCTTGTTTGCGATATTTGCATCATATATATATATATATATATATATATATATATATATATATATATATATATATATATATATATATATATATATATAATATAACTATCAGCATTTCCATGATTATAATATACTAAAATGTTTTAGTGAGATATGATGATTGCGAGAAATGATTATAAAATATATGATGGTGGAGGAAATGTTTTAGAGAATGATAGATGTGTGAGGAAGGATGATGGTGGTGGAGGGAGGGGAAGGATGATGATGGGATGGTGGTGGAGGGAGGGAAGGATGATGATGGGATGGTGGTGGAGGGAGGGAAGGATGATGATGGGATGGTGGTGGAGGGAGGGGAAGGATGAGGATGGGATGGTGGTGGAGGGAGGGGAAGGATGATGATGGGATGGTGGTGGAGGGAGGGGAAGGATGAGGATGGGATGGTGGTGGAGGGAGGGGAAGGATGAGGATGGGATGGTGGTGGAGGGAGGGGAAGGATGAGGATGGGATGGTGGTGGAGGGAGGGGAAGGATGAGGATGGGATGGTGGTGGAGGGAGGGGAAGGATGAGGATGGGATGGTGGTGGAGGGAGGGAAGGATGAGGATGGGATGGTGGCGGAGGGAGGGGAAGGATGAGGATGGGATGGTGGTGGAGGGAGGGGAAGGATGAGGATGGGATGGTGGTGGAGGGAGGGGAAGGATGAGGATGGTGGTGGAGGGAGGGGAAGGATGAGGATGGGATGGTGGTGGACGGAGGGGAAGGATGAGGATGGGATGGTGGTGGAGGGAGGGGAAGGATGAGGATGGGATGGTGGTGGAGGGAGGGGAAGGATGAGGATGGGATGGTGGCGGAGGGAGGGGAAGGATGAGGATGGTGGTGGAGGGAGGGGAAGGATGAGGATGGTGGTGGAGGAGGGGAAGGCTGAGGATGGTGGTGGAGGGAGGGGAAGGATGAGGATGGTGGTGGAGGGAGGGGAAGGATGAGGATGGGATGGTGATGATATTAGGGAGGGTAAGTGAGAGGGAGGCTGTGAGGATTTAGATTTTGCCACTGAAGTGTTTAGCTTATTTTTGCATCCCATATCCATCGTGTGGATGGTAGCACAAGAGCATATGGATAAACAAAAGGCCTTTACGGGAGTGCATCTGAATTTATATAAACACTTCACTTATCTGTTACAAGAAACTTCAGGAGATTTTAACAGCTTAACATAAGAAAGGAGGTACACTGCAGCAGGCCTGCTGGCCCATACTAGGCAGGTCCTTCACAATCCATCCCACTAACAGAATATTTGCCCAACACAATTTTCAATGCTACCCAAGCAATAAGCTCTGATAATTCTATTTACTCATAAGCAAAAAATAACACATTTGGGTGTTTCAGGCGGGGTACTCCTGGAGACTCGATCCTCTGTCTAATAACCTGATCTGCCAAGCTGTTGGTAATGTGTTTTAGAGAGAGGATATTTTCAAGGCTACGTTTTCAATTCACCTTGGACCAATGTCGAGTTAAAACACTTTTGACTTAATGTTTAAGGAGCAAAACGTCATCTGAAGTTTCGCCACTAAAAAGTCTCATTCATTAATAAAGGCATCATTAAAGTTTATCCCTCTGCTTGTTCCCTGACACAGACTCTGTCTTTATTACACGTCAAGTTAAACTTAATACAACATAGAAGCTGAGAAGGTGACAAGATATGGTGGTAAAATGATGAACTATGAGCACTGTGCTTCACTGCTACATCAATTATATTTAATGACACATACAACACATTAATGATGCAATAACAAATCCAGGAGCAACCTTAAATTACTGCCAGGTATAAGAATTATTTATATATATAAGGTGATATCTCAGCCTTATAAGTCTTCTGATGTTCTGTTATTTTTACAGGTCTTTAATAATGTGAAAAATCATATTATTACTCAGGATGATTTATGTAAGATCTGGGGAAAACTAGCCAGAGCATCTATACCAGCCCTTTCAAAAATGAAAACAAAAATCGTCCGACACGTCGATGCTAGTGATATATTTTCATCAATTAGAACAAAATAAATTAAGAAAAATCACGGAAAAAATTGTATTTCTGCCCCAAGAAACTATGAATTAGTTTCGTCCAAAATGTAAACAAAAAAAAAGTAGTGTTTGAAAACATCAAGTGTTTGCAAGATTCCTTGCAACAACTGTGGCTGTAATAATGTTGGTAGAATTACCAACAATATGTTAGGTAAAAGGCCACAAATGCAACTGATGTGACATTTTATTGTGGCACATCAGTTGCACTTGTGACCATTTACCTAATATACGTATTTTAATTATTTACATAGGAACTCTAATGGAAATAAGTGGCTTTATATTTTAATGGTTTACATAGGAATTCTAATGGAAATAAGTGACTTTATATTTTAATTGTTTACATAGGAATTTTAATGGAAATAAGTGACTATATTTTAATTGTTTACATAGGAATTCTAATGGAAATAAGTGACTTTATATTTTAATTGTTTACATAGGAACTCTAATGGAAATAAGTGGCTTTATATTTTAATGGTTTACATAGGAATTCTAATGGAAATAAGTGACTTTATATTTTAATTGTTTACATAGGAATTTTAATGGAAATAAGTGACTATATTTTAATTGTTTACATAGGAATTCTAATGGAAATAAGTGACTTTATATTTTAATTGTTTACATAGGAACTCTAATGGAAATAAGTGACTATATATTTTAATGGTTTACATAGGAATTCTAATGGAAATAAGTGACTTTATATTTTAATTGTTTACATAGGAATTTTAATGGAAATAAGTGACTATATTTTAATTGTTTACATAGGAATTCTAATGGAAATAAGTGACTTTATATTTTAATTGTTTACATAGGAACTCTAATGGAAATAAGTGACTTTATATTTTAATTGTTTACATAGGAACTCTAATGGAAATAAGTGACTTTATATTTTAATTGTTTACATAGGAATTCTAATGGAAATAAGTGACTTTATATTTTAATTGGGTTATTCTAAGTCAAATCTAAATAATGTACTTTCTGTGTGCCCATAACATCTATGCCTACTAAAGATCATAGGAAAAAAAGTTATTTGTTCGTTATATACACAAACTACAGCAAAACTTAGGTGGGAGAGGTCGTATCTTGGAACAACGGAACACAAGAGGCGAAGGAGATGATCAAGGAATAGTTCAGCCTTGTTCCTACACATGAACACTCACAACCACAGTCACTCACAACTACCAATTACGAAGGAAAATAATCTAGTCTGAATTGATTGAATTTACATTGATTTCCACCCTAATCCCTACACCCATTTTACTCTATCTCTCCCCCCACACCCCTGTTACCACCTCCCTATCTCCCCCACACTCCTGTTACCCCTCCCCATCTTTCCCAAATCCCTGTTACCCTTTCCTATCTCCCCCCACCCCTATCACCCTCTCTCCCTATCTCTTCCTCTACACTTCTCTAACGCTGTCTCTCTGTGGCCACTTTCTCAGCTATTTCTGCCAAGTGGTATCAGAGCCTAGCCACTTAAGTCCACAAGGTTCTCACCCCACCACAAACTATCCTCACTTTCATACAATAACTTTCTTATGCTGGTCAGAAAGTTACTTTCTTATGCTGGTCAGAAAGTTACTTTCTTTATGCTTTATATAAACCCACAAATATTTTCTTTGTTAAACTAGGTTAGGTTACATTAGGTTAGGTTAGGTTGAGTTAGGTTAGGTTGAGTTATGTTACATTATGTTAGGTTAGGTTGAGTTAGGTTAGGTTAGGTTAGGTTACATTAGGTTAGGTTATGTTAGGTTGGGTTAAGTTAGGTTAGGTTACACTAGGTTACGTTAGGTTGAATTAGGTTAGGTTACATTAGGTTAGGTGAGGTTACATTAGGTAAGGTTAAGTTAGGTTAGGTTTCATTAGGTGAGCTAAGGTTAGGTTAGGTTACATTAGGTTAGTTTAGGTTAGGTTACATTAGGTTACATTAGGTGAGATTAAGTTTGGTTAGGTTACATTAGGTTAGGTTACATTAGGTGAGGTTAAGTTAGGTTAGGTTACACTAGGTTAAGTCACATGAAGCGATGTGACTTATCCGAAATATATTCCAGATAGACACAAAGACTCACCTCTAGTGAGCCAGATGACAGGTAACACATGACACAATTTGGGTGTGGCTCCCTCCATGATGTTGGTGCTACTGTCAGCGGCGTATATGTACGCTCTCCATAGCGTTAATGCTAATGTTAGTGGCGTATATATACACTCTCCGTGGCGTTGGTGCTACTGTCAGTGGCGTATATATACACTCTCCGTGGCGTTGGTGCTACTGTTAGTGCCGTATATATACACTCCGTGGCGTTGGTGCTACTGTCAGTGGCGTATATATACACTCTCCGTGGCGTTGGTGCTACTGTCAGTGGCGTATATATACACTCTCCGTGGCGTTGGTGCTACTGTTAGTGCCGTATATATACACTCTCTGTGGCGTTGGTGCTACTGTCAGTGCCGTATATATACACTCTCCGTGGCGTTGGTGCTACTGTTAGTGCCGTATATGTACACTCTCCGTGGCATTGGTGATACTGTTAGTGCCGTATATATACACTCCGTGGCGTTGGTGCTACTGTTAGTGCCGTATATGTACACTCTCCGTGGCATTGGTGATACTGTTAGTGCCGTATATATACACTCCGTGGCGTTGGTGCTACTGTTAGTGCGTATATGTACACTCTCCGTGGCGTTGGTGCTACTGTTAGTGCCGTATATATACACTCTCCGTGGCATTGGTGATACTGTTAGTGCCGTATATATACACTCCGTGGCGTTGGGGCTACTGTCAGTGGCGTATATGTACACTCTCCGTGGCGTTGGTGCTACTGTTAGTGCCGTATATGTACACTCTCCGTGGCATTGGTGATACTGTTAGTGCCGTATATATACACTCCGTGGCGTTGGTGCTACTGTTAGTGCCGTATATGTACACTCTCCGTGGCGTTGGTGCTACTGTTAGTGCCGTATATTACACTCTCCGTGGCTTGGTGATACTGTTAGTGCCGTATATATACACTCTCCGTGGCGTTGGGGCTACTGTCAGTGGCGTATATGTACACTCTCCGTGGCGTTGGTGCTACTGTTAGTGCCGTATATGTACACTCTCCATGGCGTTAATGCTAATGTCAGTGGCATATATGTACACTCTGTGGAGTTAATGCTAATGTCAGTGGCGTATATGTACATTCTCCGTGGCGTTGATGCTACTGTCAGTGGCGTATATGTACATTCTCCGTGGCGTTGATGCTACTGTCAGTGGCGTATATGTACATTCTCCGTGGCGTTGATGCTCTGTAGTGCCGTATATGTACATTCTCCATGGCATTGATGTACCTGTCTTAGTAACGTATTATGTACACTCCGTGCGTTGAGCTACTGTCAGTCCATATTACATTCTCCGTGGCGTTGTGCTACTGTCAGGGCGTATTGTACATTCCCCGTGGCGTTATGCTCACTGTAACACCGTTTATGTATGTCAGCTGATGTCGTACTTCACGTACTTATGTCACTCAGTGCGTATTGTCACATAACATTATTGCTTCTGTTCACTTCGTCGTACTCATAACATTATTCCTGTTCACCGGAAACATTTGCACTAATGTAAAAATATTTTTCATATGTCACTCAAATGTCACTTCAGGATGTCACTGTGTCGAACTCACTGTAAAGATTCACTGGTCAAATTCAGTGGAAGATGTCACTGGTCGAAGTCATGTCACCTGGTGGAAGATGTCACTGGTCGAAGATGTCACTGGTGGAGGATGTCACTGGTCGAAGATGTCACTGGTGGAAGATGTCACTGGTGGAGGATGTCACTGGTCGAAGATGTCACTGGTGGAGGATGTCACTGGTCGAAGATGTCACTGGTGGAGGATGTCACTGGTCGAAGATGTCACTGGTGGAAGATGTCACTGGTGGAGGATGTCACTGGTCGAAGATGTCACTGGTGGAGGATGTCACTGGTCGAAGATGTCACTGGTGGAGGATGTCACTGGTGGAAGATGTCACTGGTCGAAGATGTCACTGGTGGAGGATGTCACTGGTCGAAGATGTCACTGGTGGAGGATGTCACTGGTGAAGATGTCACTGGTGGAGATGTCACTGTGGAGATGTCACTGGTCGAAGATGTCACTGGTGAGGATGTCACTGTGAAGATGTCACTGGTGGAGGATGTCACTGGTAGGGATGTATGGAGATGTCACTGGTGGAAGATGTCACTGGTGGAAGATGTCACTGGTGGAGGATGTCATTGGTCGACGATGTCACTGGTGGAGGATGTCACTGGTCGAAGATGTCACTGGTGGAGGATGTCACTAGTGGAAGATGTCACTGGTGGAGGATGTCACTGGTCGAAGATGTCACTGGTGGAAGATGTCACTGGTGAAAGATGTCACTGGTGGAGGATGTCACTGGTGGAGGATGTCACTGGTGGAGTATGTCACTGGTGGAGAATGTCACTGGTAGAGTATGTCACTGGTGAAAGATGTCACTGGTGGAGGATGTCACTAGTGGAAGATGTCACTGGTGGAGGATGCCACTAGTGGAAGATGTCACTGGTGGAGGATGTCACTAGTGGAAGATGTCAGTGGTGGAGGATGTCACTAGTGGAAGATGTCAGTGGTGGAGGATGTTACAGGTGGACCAGCAACTGGGTGTCGCCACAAGTGGACCAGCGGCTGTGTCGCCACAGGTGGTTTAGTCACAGTCATGCCACAAACACTCTAGTCAGACCAAGTGACAAGCTGCTGAGAGATGAACTATTTCCTACTATTGTTTCTGGCGCCACCACAACACTAATACATGTGTTCCTGGCGCCACCACAACACTACCACATGTGTTCCTGGCGCCACCACAACACTACCACATGTGTTCCTGGCGCTACCACAACACTACCACATGTGTTCCTGGCGCCACCACAACACTACCACATGTGTTCCTGGCGCCACCACAACACTACCACATGTGTTCCTGGCGCCACCACAACACTACCACATGTGTTCCTGGCGCCACCACAACACTACCACATGTGTTCCTGGCGCCACCACAACACTACCACATGTGTTCCTGGCGCCACCACAACACTACCACATGTGGTGCTTAGTGATCCATCACAAAACACTGTCTACCACATGTGAGACTCAGTGATCCAACACAACACTGTTTATCACATGTGAGACTCAGTGATCCAGATGGGTTTAACACCTCACATAAAAAAAATCACATATATTCTCATGCGATACTTCCATCACTGTCCAAGTAACAATATACTAACTCAAAGACTGAGGAGCATTCTAGACTGAAATCCTGGCTTAATCATCCCTCCAGACTGAAAGCCTGCCTTAATCATCCCACCAGACTGAAATCCTAAATTTGCTTGTAACAGATAAGTGAACTGTAGATATATATCCAAATGTGCTCCTGTTCCTAGTTCCTAGGCCTTTTGTGTATCCATATGATCTTGCGCTACCGTCCACAGGATGGATATGGGGTGCACAATAAACTAGCCACTTCGGTGGCAAAATCTAATCTCCAGACTGAAATCCTGCATTTATCCTCCCTCCAGACTGAAATCCTGAACTTAATCCTCCCTCCAGACTGAAATCCTGCATTTATCCTCCCTCCAGACTGAAATCCTGAACTTAATCCTCCCTCCAGACTGAAATCCTGGGCAGTACTGGGCGGCAGTGTCACGTGTTTAAAATTACATTTCACCACGGTGATTTTTTTCGGTAATATTTTCGTAGCTGGTTATTTTTGTCAGTGATGCTCTCTTGTTTTAGTGGTAGTCGTTTTAGCAATGCTTGAGTGTTTGTGTTGATGCTTTAGTGTTTGTATTCATGCTTGAGTGTTTGTATTGATGCTAGAGTGTTTGCTAGATTGTTTTTATTGATGCTAGATTGTTTTAACTGATGCTAGATTGTTTCTACTGATGCTAGATTGTTTTAACTGATGCTAGATTGTTTTTACTGATGCTAGATTGTTTTTATTGATGCTAGATTGTTTTAACTGATGCTAGATTGTTTTTACTGATGCTAGATTGTATTTTATTGATGCTAGATTGTACCTACTGATGCTAGATTGCTTTTATTAACGCTCATATTTTTTTAGCGATGCTCATATATTTTTTTCTGGCACTGATAATCTTCTGAGAATTTGGTATCTGGCTCTGGTCTGGGCTTCTGACGCTCATCACTGCCGCATAATTTCTCTTTAACGATAGTTTGGTGTCTGGCCAACAGTTGTTTGCGCATTAACACTGTTTACTGCTTGGTGGCGCCCATGGTACTGCCCATGGGGCCGCCCATGGTGGCGCCCATGGTGGCGTTCAGGGTGGCGCCCATGGTGCTAACGTCTTGCCACGGTTTCTTCTTCAGGGCGAAATGCTGTTTTTTTTTAGTGAGTTTCTAGTTGTAGTTAGCGGGTCTCGGGCTCTTTCAGCGGGTCTCTGCTGGTTTTTAGCTTGTATTTGTCGGTCTTTAGTGGGTCTCTGCTGGTTTTAAGCGGGTCTTTATCGGTCTTTAATGTGTTTCTGCTGTTTTTTTGAAGGTCGCTGCTGGTTTTTAGCGGGTCTGTTGAGAGTATCTAAACACTTGCTTTGCACCTCAAGTTCCACTGCCTTATTTTTTCGTAGACGCCTTATTTTTCACTACTGACACCTTATTTCTTCCTGTAGGTACCTTATTTTTCACTACTGACACCTTATTTCTTCCTGTAGGTACCTTATTTTTCACTACTGACACCTTATTTCTTCCTGTAGGTACCTTATTTTCCTATAGACACCTTACTTTTCCTATTAACACCTTATTTTTCCTATAGACACCTTACTCTTCCTATAGACACCTTACTTTACGTATAGAGTACACATATTGCTGGGTCTGACGGGACACACAGCCGCATCCTCGAACACAACAAGTTTTTACCACTAATTGATTGAACCTAAACTGCCACTTAACATTAACTTGGATCACTAATTGATTGAACCTAAACTGCCACTTAACATTAACTTGGATCACTAATTGATTGAACCTAAACTGCCACTTAACATTAACTTGGATCACAAATTGATTGAACCTAAACTGCCACTTAACATTAACTTGGATCACTAATTGATTGAACCTAAACTGCCATTTAACATTAACTTGGATCACTAATTGATTGAACCTAAACTGCCACGTAACATTAACTTGGATCACTAATTGATTGAACCTAAACTGCCACGTAACATTAACTTGGATCACTAATTGATTGAACCTAAACTGCCACGTAACATTAACTTGGATCACTAATTGATTGAGCCTAAACTGCCACTTAACATTAACTTGGATCACTAATTGATTGAACCTAAACTGCCACGTAACATTAACTTGGATCACTAATTGATTGAACCTAAACTGCCACGTAACATTAACTTGGATCACTAATTGATTGAACCTAAACTGCCACGTAACATTAACTTGGATCACTAATTGATTGAGCCTAAACTGCCACGTAACATTAACTTGGATCACTAATTGATTGAACCTAAACTGCCACGTAACATTAACTTGGATCACTAATTGATTGAACCTAAACTGCCACTTAACATTAACTTGGATCACTAATTGATTGGACTTAAACTGCCACTTAACATTAACTTGGATCACTAATTGATTGAATCTAAACTGCCACGTAACATTAACTTGGATCACTAATTGATTGGACTTAAACTGCCACGTAACATTGGATTACTGCTGGTACACAGTCAAGAATGCACTTAACAAGGTCATTACCAAATAACAGCAACACTTTCCACAGGGTATATACGGGGAGGTTGCTTGGTTAATGGGGTTTAAAATGCACTATATATACACCTATACTCTCAAAATAATTAGAGGTATTCGGACAGAAAAAACAAACACGATATCCCAACGGATATAAGTCACTTTGACTTTTTTTGGGGGGTAGCCCAGGTAATTTACATATATATTACTATGTATGATAATTGTTCTTATGTGTATACCTGTGTCTGTCGACTACTGAAGGGTCATTAAGGCTACATGTCACCCGTTCACCACCAGTTAATTATACTTTAATACCTAAAATGTGGATTAAAGGAAACTCGGTGTATATACACTGAAAGACATACACCTCTTGGTGTGTATATGTTAAGAGAAAGGTATACACTCAGTGTATTTGCATATACTAGTTACTTCAAGCAATATTGTCACGGTTAAATTATTCTTAACTGGTGGTTAACAAGTGATGTGCAGGTCTTTACAACCACTGCGTAGTCGATAAGCTTAAAACCCAATTAACCATCCAACCAAATGTTTTCAATACTCATTTCACCACGAAAATCGAGACACGTTGCTGTTTATCAAGGCCAGTCATTATTTCTCATAGAAAACGAGGCCAGTTATGGGTAAACTAAAGTATGTATTATATCACACGCTAACTTGTCGCAGCCCTGTGAAGCTCGCCACAGGGACGAAGGCACTGGCACACCCTTGTATCAAACAGGCACTGAGGCTCTCCAACCGTTGCGACCCACACGTCTTGGCACTAATTCTGGCCCTCTTACACCACATGTGTGTGTGTGTGTGTGTGTGTGTGTGTGTGTGTGTGTGCGTGCGTTAGTTACCAGCTGTCGATAGACACTTGGCCTGTTGTGTGTATGCGTGTGTTTAATTACCCAGTTTTCAATGGCACCTGTGTGTGTGTGTGTGACATTGTGTTTGGGTATGTGTGTAATATTGTAAGAGTGTCTGAGAAATTACATGTGTATGATTGTATGGAAAACACTGGTTTGGTAGAGTTGTTGATGAGTGGAACAAACTCCCGAGTACCGTTATTGAGGCTAAAACCCACCCACAGGGTGGGTGTGAGTTGGACCTGCCTCGCATTGGCCAGTAGGCCTGCTTCAGTGCTCCTTCTTTCTTATGTCTATTTAATGCGTCGGTTTAGAGTTTTATGACTCTGATCGCGGGTTCTAACCCCGCCCGTGGTAGGGTTTAGTTTTTTCTTATGTTTGTCCCACAAAACCAATCACCAGTAGCCTGAAAGATCAGAGACCAGAGTGTGATTATGGAAACGAAGGATCGAGCCTCGTTCACTTCTTGCATTGAACGACCCATGCACACGGTCTCCTTGTACCTACTTCTTCCAAGAGCAGCTATTCCATAACTCAACCACCGATAAGTTAAAATAAAACTAACGTCTATTTAACACCTGCCAACAAACTCGCATAAGCCAACTGTAAAACGGGACACCAAACACAAAAACAATTCCCTCCTAGCAACAACTCTCAAATAAATATTAATCATACTACTAAAAATCTAAGCCTATTGTGTTTAAAGTCTACCCACTACAGAAAGTCATTAAGGATGCGTGTCAATTGTTTACCACTAGTCAAGAATATTTTATTCCCTTAAATAGAGATTAGAGCAAAATATCAGGAAATATAGACTGAAAACCATACACGTCACGGTATATATCCTGTTCATTGCTGCAAACTGTCTTATTGCTGTTACGCCTGAAGTATTCTAATATACTGGGAACACGCCAGCATCTCCCTTGGTGAGGCGGGCAGACAAGACAGCCACGCACGGTGTATCACCTTTTAATTAATTCTGACGCCTCGCACTAAGTCTCTTGAGCGATAACACGACAAGTTACTGATAGCAACAGCGATAACAGTGGCTGTCAGAAGTATCACACACACACACACACACAATCAGTGAAGAGGCGGGGCCAGGAGCTATGACTCGACCCCTGCAACCACAAATAGGTGAGTACAAATAGGTGAGTACACACACATAAACACACACACACGCCCGATTACATGGTGGCTAGCGCTCTTGCTTTACGCACGGAGGGCCCGGGTTCAATTCCCGGCGGGGCCGAAACATTTCGAAGTGTTTCGTTACACACACACACATACATACAACAGGCCTAGTGTCTAATCGACATGTGCCTAGGACAAAATGGTAACTAACTAACTAACAGGGAAAGCACTACAATGGATCAGGGAATACCTGTCAGGAAGACAACAGCGAGTCATGGTACGTGGCGAGGTGTCAGAGTGGGCGCTTGTAACGAGCGGGGTGCCACAGGGATCAGTCCTAGGTCCGGTGCTGTTTCTGGTATTTGTGAACGACATGACAGAAGGAATAGAATCCGAAGTGTCCCTGTTTGCAGATGATGTGAAGTTGATGAGAAGAATTCAATCGGAAGAGGACCAGGCAGAACTACAGAGGGATCTGGACAGGCTGCGGGCCTGGTCCAGCAACTGACTCCTGGAATTCAACCCCACCAAGTGCAAAGTCATGAAGATTGGGGAAGGGCAAAGAAGACCACAGATGGAGTATAGTCTAGGGGGCCAGAGACTACAACCCTCACTCAAGGAAAAGGATCTTGGGGTGAGTATAACACCAGGCACATCTCCTGAGGCGCACATCAACCAAATAACTGCTGCAGCATACGGACGCCTGGCAAACTTAAGAACAGCATTCCGACATCTTAATAAGGAGTATGCAGCGCCAGTTTGGAACCCTCACCTAGCCAAGTATGTAAGGAAACTAGAAAAAGTGCAGAGGTTTGCAACAAGACTAGTCCCGGAGCTAAGGGGTATGTCCTACGAGGAGAGGTTACGGGATGTCGATCTGACGACACTGGAAGACAGGAGGGATAGAGGGGATATGATAACGACATATAAAATACTGAGAGGAATCGACAAGGTGGACAAAGACAGAATGTTCCAGAGGTGGGACACAGCAACAAGGGGAAACAGTTGGAAGTTGAAGACTCAAATGAATCACAGGGATGTTAGGAAGTATTTCTTCAGTCACAGAGTGGTCGGGAAGTGGAATAGCTTGGGAAGCGATGTAGTGGAGGCAGTTCCATACATAACTTCAAGGAGAGGTATGATAAAGCTCATGGAGCGGGTAGAGTGACCGAGTAGCGGCCAGTGAAGAGGCGGGGCCAGGAGCTGTGACTCGACCCCTGCAACCACATCTAGGTGAGTACACACACACACACACACAATACCACATTGAAAAAAATAGGGAAAAAACTGAGCGCTTTCATGTGCTTAAACGCACATCTTCAGAGTAATAGGAAGAAGAGACAAGAAAAGTAGTACGTCCCTGGGTGTGTTTTGTCACCGTCACTCTGAGTCGGTAACAACACACCCAGGGACGTACAATTAACCCAAAAGCAGGCCTGTAGGAGGCCTACTGGCCCTTAATTTCAATAATTAAAACTAGTAAAGGTTTACGCCATAGTAGGCCTATTTGCCCTTAATTTCAGTAATAAATGCTAGTAAAGCTTTACACCGTAATAGGTCTACTGATTCACAGTTTCAGTAGGCCTCCTACAGCGTATTTACTATTTTTTTTAAGCATCGTTCTGTTATATTTCGTTCAATTATATATTTATTTATTTATATCCTTTTCAGCTTTTTGAAAAAAAAAAACAGTTTCATTAAGCTCTAAATGCGGATGGGTCATTCAGCAGCAAGGAGTGGTTGAGGCTCGAGCCTCCGTCCCTGTTTGTGATCATTTATTGAGTGAGTTGACTAAGTCAGAACACAAATCAGGAGTGAGTTGACTAAGTCAGTACACCAATCAGGAGTGAGTTGACTAAGTCAGTACACCAATCAGGAGTGAGTTGACTAAGTCAGTACACCAATCAGGAGTGAGTTGACTAAGTCAGTACATCAATCAGGAGTGAGTTGACTAAGTCAGTAACACCAATCAGGAGTGAGTTGACTAAGTCAGTAACACCAATCAGGAGTGAGTTGACTAAGTCAGTAACACCAATCAGGAGTGAGTTGACTAAGTCAGTAACACCAATCAGGAGTGAGTTGACTAAGTCAGTAACACCAATCAGGAGTGAGTTGACTAAGTCAGTAACACCAATCAGGAGTGAGTTGACTCAGCAATGGTAGGAAGATGAGTGGGGTTGGTGACTTGCCAACCTCTCCACCTCACACACATTCACCCCCAGTCATGCACAGCAATTATATACATTATACGAAGTTTACTACGTGTGTAAATGCACAGCTGAACCCTATAACACTCACTGTTTTTCCCTTCTTATAACTAATGTGTGTGTGTGTGTCTGCTGAGATCTCTTACTCATTTCTGCAACATTGCAAGCTCCTGATGATGTGTTGATTGCAACACGAAAGGCCTCGGGCTATCATTCAACTCCTACTGTGGTTGTTTTGCATCTTGTATCGATTGTTCGCGATTCTTGCATGCATATATATATATATAATATCTGTACCCGGCCACGCGTTACTGTGGCTCAGTCTGGTTAAATGGAAAAGAAAGCAAAGAGAAAGCGCACGTTTCTAATATGTTTAATTTCACAATGCTTGTGGGTATACAATATTTGTTGTTGTTCCATTGTCTGTGCAGATATAGAGATTGTCTGGTTTGCCGACTACAGAACACGCACTGTCTCTGTAGTAAAATATTTAGTATAGTGTGTGTTGATTTTACGGCCAACAAAAACAGCAAGTAGGTATATAAAAACACGCGCGTGTTCGAATAAAAGCCTAAATATAGTGCCACTATATTTTGGCTTTTATTCTCCGATATGTTAAATAATACCGAGGTTAAAATCTCACGTCTTAAATCGTAATACTATATGCATGAGAGTATACTAATAAAAGCCTTTTTAAGTAAAAATTAGGTTAAAATTGTACAAGGCAGCGGTTGTGTAGTGGCCATTCCTTGAAGCTCACGTGGAATGAACAGTAAGAGGTGCAGGATAGAGCTTTACTGACAAGTATCATATTTTCCCGGATCTAGATCACTTTTTCTCTGCCTTGAAGTTAAAAAATAAAGAGCGTTTGGTGGGTTTTCGTAGCGTTGCTTGCCTGTGGGACCCTGGGAGGATCAGGTAACTGGCTAGCCCCACACCATGCTAACACCCTGGTGATAGGAAGGTCCCTAGGGACTCGCCAGGTGTCAGGTGATAGGAAGGTCCCTAGGGACTCGCCAGGTGTCAGGTGAAAGGAAGATCCCTAGGGACTCACCAGGTGTCAGATGAAATGAAGGTGAGAGAGAGGACACCGTCTCGAAGGACGGGGATCAAGTTACTGCAGAGAGTCAGTGCTCATCCTCTCTCCAGCATATTTTTATTTTATTTTTCATCCGGATGTCCCCCTCAAAAATAGAAAAGACTTTCACCATCTTTCATTCAGCCACTGTCTGCGTGCTGACATCACCCCTCCGACGACCCTCCGAAATGCCACACCCTTACCTCCTCCTTCCGAATTCAGGCCCTGTTCTCTCCACCAGTTCCTCGGTAACCCCTTTATAAATGTTGCTTTGTTTACACTCTGTCACCCAGCATTCTTAGCTGACTTTTATTCAAGGTTTATTCAACATAGGAACACCCGTTATAACCGGTTAGTACAATAACTTCCAGTAGTGACCCTACACACAGGTTATGGCTCAACACAGGTTGTGTCCCTACAGATACGTTGTGTCTCAACACATAGGTTGTGTCCCTATATATAATTTGTGTCCCTACACATAGGTTGTGTTCCACGATAAGTCATTTAATCCTGAGTAATTATCTAGTACCGGGTGAAACTGAGCAGCACGTGTAAGCAAACCAGCACAATAACAAATAAATCACAAATCACAACACAATAAATAAATCACAACTCAATAAATAAATCACAACACAATAACAAATAAATCACAACACAACAAATAAATCACAACACAATAAATAAATCACAACACAATAACAAATAAGTCACAACACAGTAACAAATAAATCACAACACAATAACAAAGATCACAACACAAATGGCACACAGGTTTTCGCCCCAGGAAATACTTTTAGAGACCAAAAACTGGAGCAAACCAACAAATATTAATAATTATGGTAATAGAGGAAGTGGACAACTAGGGGTGTGAATTATATAACAGTCCTGTTAACAGGCTATTATAGGCGTCCTGTTAACTACTGTAGTGTAGTGTATTGCCATGTGTTATACAGTATTGTATTCTTGACTGCTTTTGGAATTTTGTTGTATTGTTATTATGCTGTATATCAGTGCTTGGCAACACTGTGTTTGTATGTTGAAGTGGGTTGTTGAGGTGGGTTGTTGAAGAGGGTTGTTAAGGTGCCTTGATGAGTTAGGTTATAAAGGTGGATTATTTAGTTGCCTTGTTAAGGTGCCTTGTGAGGTGGATTATTAAGGTGCCTTGTTAGGGAGCCATGATACAGTGCCTGGGCACCATTAACATTAAGATTATCCTTGACAAGTCAAAAAATAACCAGCAGTGTAACAGTTTGTTGGTGTCAGACTTTTACTCCCTGTTATGTCATTATCTGGCACCGTATGGCACCACCTGGCACCGCACGGCATCACCTGGCACTTGACAACACTAAAGGCTCCAGGGAATGTGGCCGAGGGGTCAACCTGTGTTTATATTTGGGCCAGCGAGTCGCCAACAACAACAGCCTGGTTGAGCAGGCAGTGAGCAGGAAAAAATGGTATATCACAGGTATATTTTAGTTCCGTCGGCAGTACCAGTTTGAGTTACCGTTGCTAAATGGTTTTATGATATGGCCGGAAATGGTATGAAGTGGAGGTAATAAATGGTCTGAAGTCACTGTAAATAATGCTAAATGGGTTTAAATAGTGTCTAATGGGATTTAAATCACTTCTACGAGTTCAGTAATATATATTCAAGAGATTCAAGTTATCCCGCTGAAAGGGATTGAATTATCATGTCACCGGAGGTAGATATTAAAGTAGTTATAAATGTATTATGATTATAAACTTTAAATTATCACCTTCAGAGACCACAACAACGTATCTACTTCATCTGCTAGAAAAATAATTGGATGGATAATGAGAACCTTCAAAATTAGGGACGCCAAGCCCATGATGATGATTCTCTTCAAATCGCTTGTTCTCTCTAGGCTGGAATACTGATGTACACTAACTGCCCCCCTCCCCTTCAAGGCTGGCGAAATTGTTGACCTAGAGAACGTACAGAGAACTTTCATGGAACACATAAGTACGATAAAGCACCTAAATTACTGAGAACGGTTGAAGTTCCTTGATTTGTATTCACTGGCACGCAGGCGAGAAAGATATATGATACTATACACCTGGAAGATCCTAGAGGGACTAGTCCCAAATCTGTACACGGAAATCACTCCCTACGAAAGCAAAAGACTCGGCAGGCCGTGGTATCCATACCCCAAATAATGGGGGGTGGGGGGTTATGGAACTCGTTCTTCGAACAATTTAAAAAAAAATGTGAAATTACAATGAACAATTAGCTGTTCTGTTGCTAGCTATGCATATGTAAAGTAACACCAAACTGTTGACATCTTTTCAAGTCATACTTCTACTACTACTACTATTATTACTACTATACTACTAATACTACTACTAGTACTACTACTACTACTACTACTACTACTACTACTACTACTACTACTACTACTAATAATAATAATAATAATAATAATAATAATCTTTATTTCTAAAAGTACATGATACAAGGTATGCAGACCATAGTTAACATCAATAACATACTACTATATAGAAAGCCCCTTGTTATGTAGAATATTTCTGGCAAATTAGGTTAATTTTGTCCCCAGGATGCGACCCACACCAGTCGACTAACACCCAGGTACCTATTTCACTGCCAGGTGAACATGGACAGCAGTTGTCTTAAGGAACACGTCCTTAGGTTTCCTAAAAGGGCTGAGGATAGTGATGTCCACAGTATGGTGAAGGGGATATTTGGATATATTGGGCAATCCACTGTGGGTCTGTAATCGTAAAAATGTTAAGAGCACTCGCTACAGAGAGGTAAAATACTCTATATACCCCTGACACGCAGAGACACGGGTCTTCAACTTTACCCAGATATACATTTCCACAGGTCCCAAGAGGGAACATACATTTCCTAAGCACTTATTTTCCCCAAGGCTTTAGATTTCGTGTGATTTTCACCAAGTCCAAAGACACCTCATATATTAGACTCAAGTCTCAGCAAACACCTAACAATGAAAGTTTGTAATATACCCCCCTACACTAGGGTGTGGAGTAATTGTGTGTGTACTCACCTAATTGTACTCACCTAATTGTGGTTGCAGGGGTCAAGACTCAGCTCCTGGCCCCGCCTCTTCACTGATCGCTACTGGGTCCTCTCTCCCCTGCTCCATGAGCTTTATCATAGCTCGTCTTAAAGCTATGTATGGTTCCTGCCTCCACTACATCACTGTGTGTGTGTGTGCGCACTGAGGCAGTATTCGCTCTACATACCCAGCTCTCTAAGAACTCAAAATCTTACTAGAAGCTTACTAGGAGTGCTAGTCCATAAGAACAACAGGAGCTGAAGCATTTTTATGGATGCCGGAGGAATAAAAAGAATGCGATAGTTATTGGAAGAAATATGGTAGTCAAAAGAACGGGTCCCAGAGCTTGAACTCAATTCCAGAAAATTTAGGTGGGTAAATGCACACCTACACATACACACACAAACATACGTACACGAATATCCACTTGTTGTTACAAGGATGTATAAATATACACACACACACTGACAGTTTGTTTACCCAGCTTGAACAAATATATTAGAGCCAGGGTGCACCGCCCACCACCTCACAATTTACACCTGAACTGCAGGTTAGTTCATGACCAGGTGGCCCACGGAGCTTCACAACCATGCCAGAGAGGATCAACCATGATTTAAGAGAGTTTAAAGCGTTCACTGCCACGCCCAGAGTCTGGGATAACCCTAAGGAGATTAAACCCCCTTTTTAAAGGATCAGACTTAACCTAACCCAAAACAGATTTTTTATTTAATAATAATAATAATAATAATAAGAATCTTCATTTCTACAAGTATATGTACAAGGTATACAGGCCTAGCTGACGTCAATGACATACTACTATATAGAAAGCCTCTTGTTATGTAGAGCATTTCGGGCAAATTAGGTCAATTTTGTCCCAGGATGCGACCCACACCAGGCAAATAACACCCAGGTACCCATTTTTACTTATGGGTGAACATGGACAACCGGTGTAAGGAAACCGGGAATCGAACCCGGACCCTCACCGTGTGAAGCGAGAGCTTTTGCCACCAGACCACGGGCACCGTAATTAGTAAAATTGGAGATAGTTACATAGTGGAAAAAAGGACTAGCTGTGTTTCCCTCTCATATTCCATCACACAACATTTGTTGAAATTTGTCAGCCTGAAGTGGGAGACTTCAGTAGTGTCAGCCTGAGGTGGGAGACTTCAGTAGTGTCAGCGTGAGGTGGGAGACTTCAGTAGTGTCAGCCTGAGGTGGGAGACTTCAGTAGTGTCAGCCTGAGGTGGGAGACTTCAGTAGTGTCAGCCTGAGGTGGGAGACTTCAGTAGTGTCAGCCTGAGGTGGGACACTTCAGTAGTGTCAGCCTGAGGTGGGAGACTTCAGTAGTGTCAGCCTGAGGTGGGAGACTTCAGTAGTGTCAGCGTGAGGTGGGAGACTTCAGTAGTGTCATCGTGAGGTGGGAGACTTCAGTAGTGTCAGCCTGAGGTGGGAGACTTCAGTAGTGTCAGTGTGAGGTAGGAGACTTCAGTAGTGTCAGCCTGAGGTGGGAGACTTCAGTAGTGTCAGCGTGAGGTGGCAGACTTCAGTAGTGTCAGCCTGAGGTGGGAGACTTCAGTAGTGTCAGCCTGAGGTGGGAGACTTCAGTAGTGTCAGCGTGAGGTGGGAGACTTCAGTAGTGTCAGCGTGAGGTGGGAGACTTCAGTAGTGTCAGCGTGAGGTGGGAGACTTCAGTAGTGTCAGCTGAGGTGGGAGACTTCAGTAGTGTCAGCCTGAGGTGGGAAACTTCAGTAGTGTCAGCGTGAGTGGGAGACTTCGAGTGTCAGCGTGAGGTGGGAAACTTCAGTAGTGTCAGCCTGAGGTGGGAGACTTCAGTAGTGTCAGCGTGAGGTGGGAGACTTCAGTAGTGTCAGCGTGAGGTGGGAGACTTCAGTAGTGTCAGCGTGAGGTGGGAGACTTCAGTAGTGTCAGCCTGAGGTGGGAGACTTCATTAGTGTCAGCCTGAGGTGGCAGACTTCAGTAGTGTCAGCGTGAGGTGGGAGACTTCAGTAGTGAATCTTGGCTCTACCCAGCTGAATACAAATGCTAAGATGTGCAAGTACCGCACTTAACTGATTGTAAGTGAAGGTCTCACTTGATGAAGCTCTACACAGAGTGAAACATGACAAAGCTCTACACAGAGTGACTTGACAAAGCTCTACAGAGTGAAGCATGACTTGACAAAGCTCTATACAGAGTGAAACATGACAAAGCTCTACACAGAGTGAAACATGACTTGATAAAGCTCTATACAATGAAACATGATTTTATAAAGCTCTACACAGAGTGAAACCATCCTATGTGATGGAATATGACAGGGGAAAACCATCCTATGTGATGGAATATGACAGGGGAAAACCATCCTATGTGATGGAATATGACAGGGAAAACCATCCTATGTGATGGAATATGACAGGGAAACCCGTCCTATGTGATGGAATATGACAGGGAAACCCGTCCTATGTGATGGAATATGACAGGGAAACCCGTCCTATGTGATGGAATATGACAGGGAAACCCGTCCTATGTGATGGAATATGACAGGGAAACCCGTCCTATGTGATGGAATATGACAGGGGAAAACCATCCTATGTGATGGAATATGACAGGGGAAAACCATCCTATGTGATGGAATATGACAGGGGAAAACCATCCTATGTGATGGAATATGACAGGGGAAAACCATCCTATGTGATGGAATATGACAGGGGAAAACCATCCTTGATGAAAGAGGGAATATGGATAGAATGAGGAAACCATCCTATGTGATGAATAGACAGGGAAACCATCCTATGTGATGAATAGACAGGGAACCATCCTATGTGATGAATATGAGAGGGAAACCATCCTATGTGATGGAATATGACAGGGGAAAACCATCCTATGTGATGGAATATGACAGGGGAAAACCATCCTATGTGATGGAATATGACAGGGGAAAACCATCCTGTGTGATAGAATAGAGCAGGTGAACCATCCTGTGTGATAGAATAGAGCAGGTGAACCATCCTGTGTGATAGAATAGAGCAGGTGAACCATCCTGTGTGATAGAATAGAGCAGGTGAACCATCCTGTGTGATAGAACAGAGGAGGTGAACCATCCTGTGTGATAGAACAGAGCAGGTGAACCATCCTGTGTAATTCAATATGACAGTAAAACAAATAACCTAACTCATGGATGTGTTAAGTAAACAAAGTTAGCTTTGAAAATTAGACACATGTGCAACATCTGGGTGTCTTTATTGTAGACGTTTCGCCCTCCAGTGGCTTTACCAATACAGATTCTAGGACATAATTTGAAGAATCTGTATTGATAAAGCCACTGGATGGCGAAACGTCTACAATAAAGATACCCAGATGTTGCACCTGTGTCTAATTTGCATCTTGTCGGTATTGTGTACTATTAATGTAGAAAGTTAGCTCTACATGAGGTTACAAGGTTCGAGTCCTGGCTGCTGACCCTACCAGGCTCCACGCTCAGGGTACCCACAGTCAGTTTTCAAATCAGATTTATCTACGTTAAAAATGTCTTTTGTCGTGTCAGATTCTACTAAAAAGGCTTCAAATTAATCCATATTTATCCTGGTTTGTGTGTTGAGAATCCTGCTTAATTGTAGTAACATCTGGCACACAATTCTGACTTGTAGTTAGTGATTTGTGTGTGTAAAATTCTGAGGAGGTGCAGATGCGTCGCCCCCATGTAATAAACATTATTGTTTAACTTAATAAATGGATTAATATTTAAATTGGCGTTGAGTGTGTGATGTATTGTGACGTGTCTGTGTGATGTATTGTGACGTCTGTGTGATGTATTGTGACGTGTCTGTGTGATGTATTGTGACGTGTCTGTGTGATGTATTGTGACGTGTCTGTGTGATGTATTGTGACGTCTGTGTGATGTATTGTGACGTGTCTGTGTGATGTATTGTGACAGGTGTGTGTGATGTATTGTGACGTGTTTGTGTGATGTATTGTGACGTGTCTGTGGATGTATTGGACGTGTGTGTGTGATGTTCGACGTGTGTGTGTGATGTATTTTGACGTGTCGTGTGATGTATTGACGTGTCTGTGTGATGTATTGTGACGTGTCTGTGTGATGTATTGTGACGTGTCTGTGTGAAGTATTGTGACGTGTCTGTGTGACGTATCGTGTCTGTGACGTATTGTAAAGTGTATGTGACGTATTGTAAAGTGTCTGTGTGACGTATTGTAAAGTGACACAGAGTAAAGCAGTGTAAAGTGTAAAGAGAGGTGGAATGAAGTGCGATAAAAGTGTAAAGTTGTGTTGATCATTGTATTAGAAGCAGTGTTGTAATGTCTGCTGGTCTGAGTAAGCTGCTTGCCACACTGATTAATGTACCACTGTGGTGCTGAGGGAAGTAGTCACCAGGAGGAGCACCAGGAGGAGCACCAGGAGGAGCACCAGGAGTCACCAGGAGGAGCACCAGGAGGAGCACCAGGAGGAGCACCAGGAGTCACCAGGAGGAGCACCAGGAGTCACCAGGAGGAGCACCAGGAGGAGCACCAGGAGAAGCACCAGGAGTCACCAGGAGGAGCACCAGGAGGAGCACCAGGAGTCACCAGGAGGAGCACCAGGAGTCACCAGGAGGAGTACCAGGAGTCACCAGGAGCAGCAGGAGTCACCAGGAGGAGCACCAGGAGGAACACCAGGAGGAGCACAAGGAGGAGCAGCAGGAGTCACCAGGAGGAGCAGCAGGAGTCACCAGGAGGAGCAGCAGGAGTCACCAGGAGGAGCAGCAGGAGTCACCAGGAGGAGCACCAGGAGTCACTAGGAGGAGCACCAGGAGTCACCAGGAGGAGTACCAGGAGTCACCAGGAGCAGCAGGAGTCACCAGGAGGAACACCAGGAGGAGCACCAGGAGGAGCAGCAGGAGTCACCAGGAGGAGCACCAGGAGTCACCAGGAGGAGCACCAGGAGTCACCAGGAGGAGCACCAGGAGTCACCAGGAGGAGCACCAGGAGTCACCAGGAGGGCACCAGGAGTCACCAGGAGGAGCACCAGGAGTCACCAGGAGGAGCACCAGGAGTCACCAGGAGGAGCACCAGGAGTCACCAGGAGGAGCACCAGGAGGAGTGACAGGAGTCACCAGGAGGAGCACCAGGAGTCACCAGGAGTCACCAGTAGGAGCACCAGGAGTCACCAGGAGGAGCACCAGGAGGAGTGCCAGGAGCACCAGGAGTCACCAGGAGGAGCACCAGGAGTCACCAGAGTTACCAGGAGCAGCAGGAGTCACCAGGAGTCATCAGGAGGAACAGCAGGAGTCATCAGGAGGAGCACCAGGAGTCACCAGGAGGAGCAGCAGGAGTCACCAGGAGGAGCAGCAGGAGTCATCAGGAGGAGCACCAGGAGTCACCAGGAGGAGTACCAGGAGCACCAGGAGTCACCAAGAGGAGCACCAGGAGTCACCAGGAGGTGCACCAGGAGTCACCAGGAGGAGCACCAGGAGTCACCAGGAGTTACCAGGAGCAGCAGGAGTCACCGGGAGTCATCAGGAGGAACAGCAGGAGTCAACAGGAGGAGCACCAGGAGTCATCAGGAGGAGCACCAGGAGGTGTCACTAGGAGTCACCAGGAGGAACAGCAGGAGGAGGAGCATCAAGAGGAGGAGGAGGAGAAGCAGGAGGAGTAGAAGCAGAAGGAGGAAAAGCAGAAGGAGGAAAAGCAGGAGGAGGAGCAGTAGCAGCATTAAATATGTACATTTTTAATACAATAATAATAATAATAATAATAATAATAATAATAATATCATTATTATTATTATTGACACTAAACGCAGCACCTCTTGTGTGGATATGGGAAATAATTGTAATGTTGTTTTCTTGAATAATTTGTAGTGTTTACAGCATCTTAATATGAACTAAAGATTACAGTTTGATTTTACCACCCAAGCCACTATTATATTGTGTACCCCATGACCATCCTGTGGAGGGTAGTGGCTAGTATATTGTGTACCCCATGACCATCCTGTGGAGGGTAGTGGCTAGTATATTGTGTACCCCATGACCATCCTGTGGAGGGTAGTGGCTAGTATATTGTGTACCCCAGGACCATCCTGTGGAGGGTAGTGGCTAGTATATTGTGTACCCCAGGACCATCCTGTGGAGGGTAGTGGCTAGTATATTGTGTACCCCAGGACCATCCTGTGGAGGGTAGTGGCTAGTATATTGTGTACCCCAGGACCATCCTGTGGAGGGTAGTGGCTAGTATATTGTCTACCCATGACCATCCTGTGGAGGGTAGTGGCTAGTATATTGTGTACCCCATGACCATCCTGTGGAGGGTAGTGGCTAGTATATTGTGTACCCCATGACCATCCTGTGGAGGGTAGTGGCTAGTATATTGTGTACCCCATGACCATCCTGTGGAGGGTAGTGGCTAGTATATTGTGTACCCCATGACCATCCTGTGGAGGGTAGGGCTAGTATATTGTGTACCCATGACCATCCTGTGGAGGGTAGTGGATAGTATATTGTGTACCCCATGACCATCCTGTGGAGGGTAGTGGCTAGTATATTGTGTACCCCAGACCATCCTGTGGAGGGTAGTGGCTGTATATTGTGTACCCCAGGACCATCCTGTGGAGGGTAGTGGGGCAGTATATTGTCTACCCATGACCATCCTGTGAGGGTAGTGGCTATATATTGTGTACCCATGACCATCCTGTGGAGGGTAGTGGCTAGTATATTGTGTACCCCATGACCATCCTGTGGAGGGTAGTGGTATATATTGTGTACCCCATGACCATCCTGTGGAGGGTAGTGGCTAGTATATTGTGTACCCAGACCATCCTGTGGAGGGTAGTGGTAGTATATTGTCTACCCATGACCATCCTGTGGATGGTAGTGTGTAGTATATTGTGTACCCCATGACCATCCTGTGGAGGTAGTGGCTAGTATATTGTGTACCCCATGACCATCCTGTGGAGGGTAGTGGCTAGTATATTGTGTACCCATGACCATCCAGTGGAGGGTAGTGGCTAGTATATTGTGTACCCCATGACCATCCTGTGGAGGGTAGTGGCTAGTATATTGTGTACCATGACCATCCTGTGGAGGGTAGTGGCTAGTATATTGTTTTCCCCATGACCATCCTGTGGAGGGTAGTGGCTAGATATTGTGGGACCCTATGACCATCCTGTGGAGGGTAGTGGCTAGTATTTGTGTACCCAGGACCATCCTGTGGAGGTAGTGGTTAGTATATGTGTACCCATGACCATCCTGTGGAGGGTAGTGGCTAGTATATTGTGTACCCATGACCATCCTGTGGGGGGTAGTGGCTAGTATATTGTGTACCCCATGACCATCCTGTGGAGGGTAGTGGCTAGTATATTGTGTACCCCAGGTCCATCCTGTGGAGGGTAGTGTAGTATATTGTGTACCCCATGACCATCCAGTGGAGGGTAGTGGCTAGTATATTGGTACCCATGACCATCCTGGGGAGGGTAGTGGTTAGTATATTTGTGTACCCATGACCATCCTGTGGAGGGTAGTGGCTAGTATATTGTGTACCCAGGACCATCCTGGGGAGTGGTAGTGGTAGATTACTGTGTCCAGGACCATCCGGGTGGAGGGTAGTGGCAGATTACTGTGTACCCCAGGACCAACCTGTGGAGGATAGTGGCTAGTATACTGTGTACCCATGATCATTCTTTGGAGGGTAGTGGCTACATTACTGTGTACCCCAGGACCATCCTGTGAAGGGTAGTGGCTAGTATATTGTGTACCCCAGGACCATCCTGTGAAGGGTATTGGCTAGTATACTGTGTACCCCATGACCATCCTGTGGATGGTAGTGTCTAGTATATTGTGTACCTCATGACCATCCTGTGGAGGGTAGTGGCTAGTATATTATGTATCCATGACCATTCTTTGGAGGGTAGTGGCTAGTATATTGTGTTCCCCAGGACCATCCTGTGGAGGGTAGTGGCTAGTATATTGTGTACCCCATGACCATCCTGTGAAGGGTAGTGGCTAGTATATTGTGTACCCCATGACCATCCTGTGGAGGGTAGTGGCTAGTATATTGTGTACCCCATGACCATCCTGTGGAGGGTAGTGGCTAGTATATTGTGTACCCCATGACCATCCTGTGGAGGGTAGTGGCTAGATTACTGTGTACCCCATGACCATTCTGTGGAGGGTAGTGGCTAGATTACTGTGTACCCCATGACCATCCTGTGGAGGGTAGTGGCTAGTATATTGTGTACCCCATGACCATCCTGTGAAGGGTAGTGGGTAATATATTGTGTACCATAACCATCCTGTAGAGGGTAGTGTCTAGTATATTGTTTATGACCATCCTTGGAGGGTAGTGTAGTATATTGTGTACCCCATGACTATCCTGTGGAGGGTAGTGGCTGGGATTACTGTGTACCCCATGACCATCCTGTGAAGGGTAGTGGCTAATATATTGTGTACCCCATGACCATCCTGTAGAGGGTAGTGTCTAGATTACTGTGCACTTCAGGGATGGCAGCGCAAGAGCATTTGGATACTCAAAGTTCCTAGAAACTAAACCTAAGAAGGGTTAATAGAAGTATATTTGAGTAGATATAATTTACAAATTATCTTTGCATATGTTACAAAACCAGCTTATGACACCTGCTCAGAATATTCTGCATCATATTTTTCACTATTATTGACATATTATTTAGATAACTACTGTCTATCTCAGAATTCCTCAATAAGTAGACAGTCAACGAAGCATTGTTCTAGACTAAACATAAGGCTGACCATATCGATTTTAGTTTGATCGTCATGTGTGTGTGTGTGTGTGCCAACCTGCCAGAGGTACAGTCATGGGCCGCATAACGACGTTCCGATCAACGACAGAGCGCATATACGACCGTGATCCCATAAGATTATAACGGAGCTGAAAAATTTATATTGCCTAGTGACGTCATAGCATAATGCATTAATCAGGTGTTTGTGGTGATGTTACTGGTTCATGTATTTACTATACTGTATTTTTTAGTTATTCTAGAGTCTATTCTTTATACTCATAAAAAAAGTTTACTGTAAAACAGTATGAGGTGTTAGGTGTTTACCACGTATCTTGACATCATTTTCCCTTGTGCCTAATTTAATGTCACGTTTTGTTCATCATGGCGCCTAAGGTCTGTAGCCTAGCAGCAATAGACTATACAATATAGCCTAAGTTTGTAGTAAGTAAGTAAGTTTATTCAGGTATACACAAATACAGTCACATAGATTATCATACATAGCAGCATATGTGTTGAGAACCCAGGATAACCTAAAAAAAAAGTCATAGTGACTTATTTCCATTTGGTTTGTGACGTTTGCACAACGATGAAATCGCCCAACGACGCATGTCTCAGAACGTATCTCCGTCGTTAAGCGACGCATGTCTGTACTTGTAACCAAGCCTCAAGTCTGGCTCAAATTTAACTGTTCCCGAACTTGTCCTTGAAGGTTAACTGAAATAAATCTGGGCAGACGCTTGCAACACTTCTGTAACGACAGGCAAGACTAAATTAAAAGTCATTTTTCGTCTTCTCTCTCCATGGTAATTACCCACCTCGGCCCAGGTTGTTATAAGTCTAGGTAACTTTACATTACTCGCTTTAATAAACCCGAGAGAGCATTCATTTTCCCTCTGGCTGGCTATGTTGCTCACATAAACTCCACCTAACTAGAACATTTTAACCATCAGAGAAAAAGGCAAGATACACTGTGGGCTAGGTTACAGTGGTGGCAGGTGTGGGCCAGGTTACAGTGGTGGCAGGTGTGGGCCAGGTTACAGTGGTGGCAGGTGTGGGCCAGGTTACAGTGGTGACAGGTGTGGGCCAGGTTACAGTGGTGGCAGGTGGGCCAGGTTACAGTGGTGGCAGGTGTGGGCCAGGTTACAGTGGTGGCAGGTGTGGGCCAGGTTACAGTGGTGGCAGGTGTGGGCCAGGTTACAGTGGTGGCAGGTGTGGGCCAGGTTACAGTGGTGGCAGGTGTGGGCCAGGTTACAGTGGTGGCAGGTGTGGGCCAGGTTACAGTGGTGGCAGGTGTGGGCCAGGTTACAGTGGTGGCAGGTGTGGGCCAGGTTACAGTGGTGGCAGGTGTGGGCCAGGTTACAGTGGTGGCAGGTGTGGGCCAGGTTACAGTGGTGGCAGGAAAGCAAATAGTGCCACTTGGTTGAGAGGTTGGCACTCATCAGTGCCACGCTCGACTGAGCACACACACCCTGGCACCCTCACAGTGGCACCCCTGACATTGGCGTCACTATTTACCCAATGTTTACATAATATTGTGAGGAAAACGCTGCTCGCTAGCCATGTCTTATTTTACACACACACATACACACACAAATGCAAAGTCATGAA
Source organism: Cherax destructor (assembly GCA_009830355.1). Classification (NCBI taxonomy): domain Eukaryota; kingdom Metazoa; phylum Arthropoda; class Malacostraca; order Decapoda; family Parastacidae; genus Cherax; species Cherax destructor. The sequence goes on from WNWK01000250.1 coordinate 378,446, forward strand.
GATCGGGGAAGGGAAAAGAAGACCACAGACAGAGTATAGGCTAGGTGGCCAAAGACTGCAAACCTCGCTCAAGGAGAAAGATTTTGGGGTGAGTATAACACCAAGCACGTCTCCGGAAGCACACATCAACCAGATAACTGCTGCAGCATATGGGCGACTGGCAAACCTGAGAATAGCGTTCCGATACCTTAGTAAGGAATCGTTCAAGACACTGTACACCGTGTACGTCAGGCCCATACTAGAGTATGCAGCGCCAGTTTGGAACCTGTACCTGGTCAAGCACGTCAAGAAATTAGAGAAAGTGCAAAGGTTTGCGACAAGGCTAGTTCCAGAGCTAAGGGGAATGTCTTACGAAGAAAGGTTAAGGGAAATCGGACTGACAACACTGGAGAACAGGAGGGTCAGGGGACACATGACAACGACGTACAAAATACTGCGGGGAATAGACAAGGTGGATAGAGACATAATGTTCCAGAGAGGGGACACAGAAACAAGGGGTCACAATTGGAAGTTGAAGACTCAGATGAGTCAAAGGGATGTTAGGAAGTATTTCTTCAGCAATAGAGTAGTCAGGAAGTGAAATAGTCTAGCAAGTGATGTAGTGGAGGCAGGAACCATACATAGCTTTAAGACGAAGTATGATAAAGCTCATGGAGCAGGGAGAGAAGGGACCCAGTAGCGATCAGTGAAGAGGCGGGGCCAGGAGCTGAGTCTCAACCCCCTGCAACCTCAATTACGTTAGTACAGAGCCAGGAGCTGAGATTAGACCCCTGCAACCACAAATTGGTGTGCTCTCTCTCTCTCTCTCTCTCTCTCTCTCTCTCTTTCTCTCTCTCTCTCTCTCTCTCTCTGTCTCAAGAGCTGGGGTACTGAACAAATATGTTCTCCAAGACCATACCCTACACCATCCTAAACACACTTCTTGTGTATCCAGTTACCCTGGAAGCTGCTCACCCTACACACTGCCCGCCCTACACACTGCCCGCCCTACACACTGCCCGCCCTACACACTGCCCGCCCTACACACTGCCCGCCCTACACACTGCCCGCCCTACACACTGCCCGCCCTACACACTGCCCGTCCTACACACTGCCCACCCTACACACTGCCCACCCTACACACTGCCCGCCCTACACACTGCCCACCCTACACATTGCCCACCCTACACACTGCCCGTCCTACACACTGCCCACCCTACACACTGCCCGTCCTACACACTGCCCACCCTACACACTGCTCACCCTACACACTGCCCGTCCTACACACTGCTCACCCTACACACTGCCCACCCTACACACTGCCCGTCCTACACACTGCTCACCCTACACACTGCCCACCCTACACACTGCCCACCCTACACATTGCCCACCCTACACATTGCCCACCCTACACACTGCCCGTCCTACACACTGCTCACCCTACACACTGCCCACCCTACACACTGCCCACCCTACACATTGCCCACCCTACACACTGCCCGTCCTACACACTGCTCACCCTACACACTGCCCACCCTACACACTGCCCACCCTACACATTGCCCACCCTACACACTGCCCGTCCTACACACTGCTCACCCTACACACTGCCCACCCTACACACTGCCCGCCCTACACACTGCCCGCCCTACACACTGCCCACCCTACACACTGCCCACCCTACACATTGCCCACCCTACACACTGCCCGCCCTACACACTGCCCGCCCTACACACTGCCCACCCTACACACTGCCCACCCTACACATTGCCCACCCTACACACTGCCCGTCCTACACACTCCCTCACCCTACACACTGCCCACCCTACACACTGCCCACCCTACACATTGCCCACCCTACACACTGCCCGCCCTACACACTGCCCGTCCTACACACTGCCCGTCCTACACACTGCCCGTCCTACACACTGCCCGCCCTACACACTGCCCACCCTACACACTGCCCACCCTACACACTGCCCACCCTACACACTGCCCGCCCTACACACTGCCCACCCTACACACTGCCCACCCTACACATTGCCCACCCTACACACTGCCCGTCCTACACACTGCTCACCCTACACACTGCCCACCCTACACACTGCCCACCCTACACACTGCCCACCCTACACACTGCCCACCCTACACACTGCCCACCCTACACACTGCCCACCCTACACACTGCCCACCCTACACACTTCCCACCCTACACACTGCCCGCCCTACACACTGCCCACCCGACACACTGCCCACCCTACACACTGCCCACCCTACACACTGCCCGCTCTACACACTGCTCACCCTACACACTGCCCGCCCTACACACTGCCCGCCCTACACACTGCCCGCCCTACACACTGCCCTCCCTACACACTGCCCACATTATAGAACACGTCTTACATATAAAAATAATTGGTTATCGTAAATTTAATACATTGAGTCGTGGAGGCTTGATCCTCCGTCTGCGATAAGCGACTCTTTCTCTCTCTGTTGGTTAAAGAGGAGAAAGATGGAGAGGGAAGGAAGCAATTACTTTTAAAGAGGAGGAATTAGAGGAAGATAAGAGAAGGAAGAAGGAGTCTAATAACACAGGAAAACACAATTAGTCTTATCTTTCTTGTAGACCTTAGATCCTCCTCCAGGATGCGACCCACAATACTCATTATACATTATACTTGATAAATTTGTGATATTTGAATAAACTTACTTACTTACTAATGCATGTAGAAAACCCATGGTTATGCAGGCAAGGTAACACTGACCTCATGTTAGGATGGTTAAGGGGGTTAAGTTAGGTTATTTAGCTACAGGCACACATAAGTACAATTATCTTACATAGTGACATGCGTGCAAATTACATAGGAGAACCCAAAACAATCTAAGTGACTTTTATCCAATGGTCCATGGTCAGTGGAAATAAAGTCACGTTGACTTTTTAGGGGGTTATCCTGGGTAATCAATGTAACTGTATTTGTGTATACCTGCCCCGGCATGATAGTGGCATTCTTTGTACTTAGCAAAGCAAAATTGTAATTACACATTATAACCTTTACAAAGAAATAAACCTAAGCTTTACTTTACTTTACAATACTTTACCCACATGGCCAGTGGTGGATACGTTTTCTTAAAGTGTTTCAGAGAAAACGATATTTTTCCATGAGGGTAAACTATAATTAGTGACTCACTATAACTTATTCTGTATTCCCTTCCACTGCCACTCCCTGCTCCATTTATTAGTTACCAAAAATAGTAAAGTACTTTAGCCACACGGCCAGCTCCTAGATAAGTATGGTCACCTAGCCGAGAATTATTTTTTTAGCTAACACATGTACTAGATATAAATAACACATTTTACTTTATTCCTAGTATATACAGTATCTCTTTTATTGTATAATAATAAGATATTAAAAGGACCCCAATGGTAATAAGTCACTCTGTCTGACTTTTTTGGGTTATTCTAGGTTCTCAACGCGTATGCTGCTATATATGATAATCTATGTAACTGTATTTGTGTATACCTGAATAAACTTACTTACTGATGAAATAACGTATCACAGGCTTGGAGCGCGGTGGTATGAGGTCCACCGCTAGGGCTAGGCGCCCATACTTACCAGGGATCTGGCCCTGTGGTTAGAATACTGCTTACTTTGATGCAGTGTGCAGGTTCGAATCCTATTGTGGACTGAGAGATAATGTCTGTAATAATAAATGGAGCAGGGAGTGGCAGTGTAAGGAAGTTTAATGTTTAATATCTTTATTATGCACCCCATACTTATGGTGTGGGCGGTAGTCAAAAGATTACAGAGGTACATAATGGGTCCAGGGATTGGGCCGCAAAGTTTTGACAGCTGAAAAAGTTATAGTGGTAATGAACTATTTACATGTGTGGAAGGGAATACAGAATAACTTATTGTGATTCACTAATTATAGTTTACCCTCGTGGAAGAGTATCGTTTTCTCTGAAACACTTTTTAAGAAAACGTACTGAACTATTGGGCATACTATGATAAAGTGAACTATTAACATATAATAAGATTAACTTTATTGAGGTTCACTACATAACGTTTTTAAGTTTTATTATTGATTTGTACAATGATTGCAATATGCACATTTTTGTTTTATATATATTTTTTGTATTTACGTTGATTTGCAATATAAAAATTATTAATTATTAATTGGCTTTCCATGTGTAGTATTCAGTGTCGTCCAAAGTATTATTAATTATTATTATTTATTAACCAAACTAAAAAGTATGACAATTTACGTTTCGGGAACGATACATCATTTTCTCTTCCACTGTTTTAGACATGACTTGCCACCACAGCTGCGGGTCATCGTATGACTAAGACCCGCGTCAGGAAACACTTGTCCTGTTTCCTGACAAACCTTACCTAACCTAAGTGACAACAGTAGCTACACACATTACTGCATCAACACAACAAGTGACAATGGATATGACAACTCTGTGGCCTGGTTGCTAAAGCTCTCGTTTCACATGGCGAGGTTCTGCGTTCGATTCCCAGCGCGGGTAGAAACATTGGGTGTGTTTCTTTACACCGGTTGTCTATGTTCACCCATCAGTGGGTACCTAGGAGTTAGTGGACTGGTGTGGGTCGCATCCTGGGACAAAACTGACCTAATTTGCCCGAAATGCTCTGCATAACAAGTGGCTTTCTATATAGTAGTATGTCATTAATATCAGCTAGGCCTGTATACCTTGTACATGTACTTGTAGCAAATAAAGATATTATTATTATTATTATTATTATTATTATTATTATTATTATTATTATTATAATCAACACAACAAGAGTGACTCGTCCAGTCCTCAGGAGGAGAATAAACCTCTCAAGTAAATTGCATATATCGTGAAGAAAAAGAAGAAAGCTTATTTTCATTGCGACTCTTGTTTTCTCTTATGCAGGAGTATGGAAACATATCCAGGTTGGTGAAGATGGAAGTGTGCTGCAACAATTAAGTCTCTAGGATTATACTCTTGAAGTTGTCCTTCTCTAGGTGTTCCAGGTAAATATTGACCAAGATGGCACTGAGTGGCGAACCCATTGCCATTCCATATTTTCTGGAGGAACACAAATACGCACGCACGATGGACGATGGTATGAATTACTTGCATCTCTCACTGCTTCATGAACCAGGAAGTAGCACTGTTGTTGTATTAGGAGGATAGACATCAAGTGCAGGATTCTCAAGGCAGCCACAATTCATTAAACTAATATCATTGGGCAAAAAAAGAAAAGTACACTGCGTGGATACTTTTCACTTACCACTGGAATAGGTCTAGCTGGTTCTTAGTTTTCTCATATGACGCAGAATAGTTGACTGGCACCCAGCACCAACCTTCACTGTTAGGTTGTCATAGGCGTTAGACTCGAACCCGAGTAGTTTTGGTTGTGTGCCGAATATTCAGATCACCGACCTGTGCGTCACCCTGTGTACAGCGGAGTTACAATAACGACCTGTCTTATGACGACCCGTCAGGTCATAAGATGACTTGTTCAGATAGACTGCAGCGAGACGATCAGTTTGAGGGCACTATAGCGTACCACAGAAAGAACGACCTCTGGTTTACCCAGCGCGGGTCGGGAGCTAATACTAGAGTTATTTAAGATAAAAAAATAGTTATAATAATAACCACTAATTTCTCAAAGGGTGGAGGGGTAAGCCAGCTGAAGGACTCAGTCAGATGACCAAAAGCTCCAGTGGTGGGTCATCATGTAACTAAGACGCACGTCAGGAAACACTTGTCCTGTTTCCTGACAAACCTTACCTAACCTGGAGGTACTTACCATTAACGTGTGAGATGAGGTGTGAGGCGGCGGCCAGCAGCTCGTTGTGTTGGATGGGACTATACCTCTCCAAGATGGACCTCAGAATCCGCAACACTTCCCCAAGACGCTCGTGGGCAGCAACTCGTAAAGTTTCGTTTTTATCTACGAAGATAAGAAAGTAAACTATTCAGTAAAAACAATATTTTTTTAGTAATAAGTCACTTTGACTTTTTTCTGGGTTATCCCAGGTAATTTACACATATGTTACTATGCTTAACAATTCTCAAACAAGCTTAATTATTTATAAACATTATCTCTAAGGCCACAGCAGGATTCGAACTTGAAAACTCGGCATCAGAGTACACAGTACTTCGTCAACAACGTCAGACTCGAGTACTGTGTACTCTGATTTAGAGTTTGCAGGTTCGAGTGCTGCTTGTAAATATGTTACTATATATGATCATTTGTGTAACCGTATTTATGTGTACTTGTACCTAAATAAACTTACTAATAATAGAGAATTGATGAATAAAACGTGTGTGGTACTTGGGTTATATTCTTGCCCAAACGTTTCGCCTGAACAGCAGGCTTCTTCAGACGAATGCAGAAGTGACTTTTATGGTGGAGTCAGAAAAGATGGAGAGGTAATCTGAGGGTGATCAGTCCCTAAGCCTTGGTAGAAGGTTAGGTATCATGGTGGATCAGGGTCTGATCAACCAGGCTGTTACTGCCGGCCGCACGCAAACTGACGTACGAACCACAGCCCGGTTGGTCAGGTACTGACTTTAGGTGCCTGTCCAGTGCCTTCTTGAAGACAGCCAGGGGTCTATTGGTAATCCCCCTAATGTATGCTGGGAGGCAGTTGAACAGTTTTGGGCCCCGGACACTTATGGTGTTGTCTCTCAGTGTACTAATGGCGCCTTGGCTTTTCATCGGGGGAATGTTGCATCTCCTGCCGAGTCTTTTGCTTTCATAGGGAGTGATTTTCGTGTGCAGGTTTGGTACCAATCCCTCGAGGACTTTCCAAGTGTATATTATCATGTATCTCTCTCGCCTGCGTTCCAGGGAATACAGATCAAGGACCTTCAACCGTTCTCAGTAATTTAGGTGCTTTATCGTACTTATGTGTGCTGTGAAAGTTCTTTGTACACTCTCCAGGTCTGTAATGTCGCCAGCCTTGAAGGGGGTCGTTAGTGTGTTCAGTCCTTGAGGCTAAAACAGGTATATGAGGATGGTGATGTATATACTGGAGCCAGAAGTTAAGTGCATCAGTTTAAGACTGCGTCACAAGTGGGCGGGGCCCACTAGCAGCTCAAGCCAGTAGTAAGTTGTTTAGAATAGAGTCGTAGAAGATATCCTCTGTACCAAGGTACCATGATAATTTTAAGCCAAACCAGTATAAGACTTGAGCAATCGAAAGTACAAGAGTTCGATGCCCGGGCAGGGTGAGATATATACCTCATGCATAATTTGAAACTTATAATGGGTATATATAATAAATTATGTATAATTCAACGTAAGATAACTCAATAAAGTCAAACAGTGTGATATTTTCACGGTGCAGTAAAGAGATACTGTACTTAGGTCTTAGTTGACTTTTGTGAGTTAAACAATTGGAAAGAGGATCAGAGTATTCTAGTCTAAATAAACCACATAAATAATAATCTTTATTTCTACAAGTACATGTACATGGTATACAGGCCTAGCTGACATCAATGACATACTACTATATAGAAAGTCCCTTGTTATGCTGAGCATTTCGGGTAAATTAGGTCAGTTTTGTCCCAGGATGCGACCCACACCAGTCCACTAACACCCAGATACCTATTTTACTGCTAGGTGAACAGGGACAACATGTCTTAAAGAAACACGTTCTAATGTTTCCACCCGTACCGGGGATCGAATCACGGACCTCAATGTGTGAGCTGAGTGCGATAGTAATCGAGCTATGGGATGGCTTTCTTGGATTACTCTGGGTTAATATTGCTCCGTGTGTACAGCTAGGATTTAAATATTACAAGGACCCGAAAAGAAATAAGTCACTTCGTCTGATTTTTTGGGTTATCTTTTGTAATTTACGCTATATATTATAATTACCCTTATGTGTACCTGTACCTAAATACACTTATTAACAATGGGGTTTTTGCTCCTAACACGAGTCTACCCTCTCATATTTCTATAAGTTCGTTTTCTTTTATGAACGTGCCTGAGAAAACGGAATATTATTTAGGTGAACTAAAACATATTAATGATGTTTGGCTAAGTAAGTACGTATATTGGTTTAATGTAAAAATAATTTTTTACCGTTTTGTGCAGTCATCCCTACCGTTCTGACATGTAAATTGACAAAGGTGAACTTAAGACTGTATGTTATTTTTACATATATATCGATCATATATACACTATGTAGAGGGTTTAAATCCTCTTGAAATACGTCTCTCTTCTTGGCTTTACAGGATTATGCTAGGTTAGATTCTGCATAATGTACTTCATAACAGCGCTGTAAAAGATTAAAATTATGTCTCAGTGTATAAAACACTGAGACATAGGTTTCAGTGTAGGGATGGTCGATCACCATGCCCAGCCTTTCTAGGGCAGGGTAGGTGCCAAGGCTGGAGCTTGCTACCATCTGCAGCTCGTAAGCCTGCCCTTCCCGTTAGGGAAGGTGGCAGACCAGAGAGGCCTAGCATCTATCTACCTCCATGCCTCGTGCTAGTGGGGAATGTGGCTAGGCCTGGGCCCAGTTGGTCCCGCCTCCAATGGAAGACAAAGGTCTCTGACACTCCCACGCCAGGGAGCCGGAGCCGGGTCGCAATCTGGTAAAAACCCGGGCCGGGAGAATTCCCGGTGAATCAACACCTCCTCCTCCTCTCAGTGTAGGTCTCAGTGTATAAAACACTGAGACCTACACCTCTCAATGTATATGTACACTCAGTGTCCACTTTATTAGGCACACCCTTCTAGTACTGGGTAGGGCCATATCCCCCTTTGCCTGCAGAACAGTCTGAATTCTTTATGACATGGATTCAACAAGGTGCTGGAAACATTTCTGAGAGATCCTTGTCCAGGTTGTCATTACAGCATCACGTAGTTGCTGCAGATTTATCGCTTGCATATTCATGCTGCGAATCTCCAGTTCCACGACATCCCTAATGTTTACGCCAAAATCTGACCCTACCATGTATATGTCGCAGCAGAAATCGTGATTCGTCAGACCAGGCGATGATTTTCCAGTCTTCATCTGTCTAGTTTTGGTGAGTCTGAGCCCACTGTAGCCTCAGTTTCCACGTTCTTAGCTGACAGAGTGGTACCAGGTGTGGTATTTGCTGCCGTAACTCGGTTGTTAGCGCACCCAGCTCAAACGTTGAGGTCTGTGGTTCGATCCCCGATATGGATGGAAACATTAGGGCTTGTTTCCTTAAGACACTTACTGTCCCTGTTCACCTAGCAGTAAGTAGGTACCTGGGTGTTAGTCGACTGGTGTGAGTCGCATCCTGGGGATAAAATTAACCAAATTTGCCCGAAATGCTCTGCATAACAAGTTTTTTTTTATATAGTATGTGAGTGATGTCAACTATGGTCTGTGTAAGTTGTATAATGTACTTGTAGAAATAAAGATTATTATTATCTATTTAAGGTTTGACGTGTGCGTTCACAGATGCTCTTCTGTATACCACTGTTGTAACGTGTGGTTATTTGAGTTAGTGACATGTCTCATTAACAAGGCATTGTCGCCCACAGAACCTCCACTCACTGCATGTTTTGTGTTTTTCACAACATTCTCTGTGAACTCTAGAGACTCGTGAGTGAAAATCCCAGAACATCAGCAGTTTCTGAGATGCTCAAACCACCCCGTCTGGCACCAACAATCATCCCACGATCCCAGTCACTTAGATCACATTTCTTCCCCATTCTGATGTTTGGTCTGAACAACAACTGAAACTCTTGACCATATATGCATGTTTTTTAGGCACTGAGGTGCTGCCACTTGACTGATTAAATATTTACATTAACAAACAGGTGTACATAATAAAGTGGCCACCGAGTGTATATCCTTTGTTGACAGAGATGAAAACCTCTCGGTGTAACTATCTTAGTATTAAAAATGCAACGGAAAGGAATTGCTGTTTACTGGCGGCACCCTCGTTCGACAACACTTCTAGCAGCAAGTAAATAGTATAGTGACACCGACAAGGTTAAGTAAGTTTATGTTGGTACAACTATACTTATGTAAATTACACAAGTTTTATGTAAATGCAGTTGTCTTACATGGTAACTTATGCAAAATAACCAGGGGGGGGAGTTCAATGATAGCTCTAGGCCTTTCGTGTTGCAGTCAACACATCATCAGGAGCTTGTAGAAAAGAGGAGGTCCAAGCAAATACGATCACAGGGAACGCCTTTGATCCAGCAAAGGCTGGTCAGTCCCCCAGCCAGGCTGGGGGACTGATTGCATCATCATTTCACTACTACACCTTCTGCCTCTGTGTCTGACTGAAGAAGTCTACTCTGTGGGGGAAACGTTTCAACAATGAAGATACCCAACTGTTGTACATGTGTCTTAATCACACATACTTGTGATATAAACTGTTTAGAAAACCGACAAGGGGATGAATTAGACACTTCTGCAACATTAGGGACTGTTGCAAAAGTGTCTAAATTATTCTACCTACTTGTATACCTATTTACAAAAATATGTCTCCGTCCAGGACGGAGCGACACGTCGTTGTAAGTTTCCTAAGTGAGGGATTTTGTTGAATTGTTCAGACCACAATAGTCTTTTTTTTTACTATTCCTTACGAAACACCACATTCTCTACATACTTAAGTTCTTAAACAAGCTAGACAAAAATAGGGCCCCTGGTCTACTGTGAGTAGTTATGTGACCTGGTTTACTAAATACAGCGTGAGTGAGTAGTCCGTCACTGTTGACGTCAGAGAGCTGGAGGAGAGTTTCTCAGTATTATTGATGATGTGATGTTGATGCTATTTGCTGGTTGATGCTTACTTACTAAGCGAAGGATTGTGAGTTGTAATAGCAGTCTAATACTCACCACACTTTCCATATTCATCATGCTAGCTAATGTCATAATACTCCAGCGTACTCAGCACTCCTAGCATGTAGCACGACACCAGCCACACCCACAACTAGCACCACTAAACCCACACCCACCCCACCCACCACACCCACCCACACCCACCCCACTTCATCCAGCAGCATCAAGAGACGAGGTTCGTGCTGGCCCAGCCTCCAGAGAACAGATATCAAGCTAAGTGATGGCATCTCCCTGCCTCTCAGACACGCTCCCTCCCAACTGTGTAGCCTACCTCGTGTCTTCTCACATCAACCAGGTTTTTTCATAATTCTGGAAGAATGGTTTGAGTTTTTGAATGTGTGTGTGTGTTTTTGTGGTGTTTTACGTAAAATTCTTTATATATATTATAGTTCCTTGATAATGTGAGTAGTCACGAAAGCGCTTGGAATTATTCTATTTTTTCATAGTGGTTTTCTTGCATATTTTGATATCACCTGTTTACTGTGATCTTTTTGCATATATATTGGTGGTACGAGGATATATGAAGTAAGATATATCCACTGAAGGACTAGCTCAAGTACTTCCTCGAGTGAGTGTGTGTGTGTGGAAGGAGGAGAACACAAGAGACGGAAAGATGAAGGTGATTCTCACATCAACCTCACCAGCATAAATAATCGATTGCACTTGAGTTGGCGAAGTTGGTCAGCCGTTATCTTGTGGCTGTAAACGATACCAGTGGAATGTGTCAAACATCGGCAAGGATAAAGCGAGAAATGGGTTTCAATATTCACGTATGTTACCGACTTGGTAAGTCTCAGCGGAGACGTTATCACCTGCTGACGCTGAGGCTCAACTAACAAAAAAGTGGAACACTTACAAGAACAGGCTACCATTACACGAGCTTCAGTACTTGTGTTGCAGACCTGCAGGGCCGGGTTGTTCTACAAACTCTGGCCAGCAGTGCCGGGTTGTGCTACAACCACTGGCCATAACAGTTACAAATTTCACTCAAGTGGGTCCCAGAATTAACTCGTGATTTATGACTCGTGAAATTATAATAGTGAAATTGTAAGGAACTCACAGGACGGATGGGATTTAAACCATGGCTTGCTGCAGAGTTCTATATTATTATGTTCTTGAATGGTTGGTTTTGAAAAGGACCTGCCTTGTATGGTCCAGTATGCCTCCATTCTTCGTATTATGTTCAATCCTAAAACTAGCATGTCATTACTCTAACCACTACACTGTGCTAGCCTAATAAGCATCATTCAACTAGCTATATTTCTGTGCACTTAGAAGGTTAACATGGGCCACCACTTTGACCACAAAAGCAGGTTTTTATAGATGAATTTCAAGGCCCTTTAGACCTATTATAAATTATTCGCGAAATCGCAATAATACGATTGTAAGCAACTCACAGAACAGATGGTATAGTCTTAAAACTGGCCTACCAGCCATGGGATCGAACCCCACACATTCTGTGAATTGTGTGACTTGTAAATGGTCCAAGACGGACCGAAACGTCGTCATAACCTTTACCTCTCCTATGTACTGGTTATTTGTGTATATATATTCTTCTTTTAACAGTTTACCATGCGCAATATTTACAAATATACAATGGTTTTAATATATCTGATAGGCTAACTCGATTGCTAGCTCACTCAGCTCATACACTGAGGTCCGGGGTTCGAATCTCCTCCGGTACGGCTGGAAAACATTAGGGACGTGTTTCCATAAGACACCTGTTGTCCCTGTTCACCCATCAGTGTAAAATGGATACCTGGGTGTTAGTCGACTGGTGTGGGTCGCATCCTGGGACAAAATGACCTAATTTGCCGGAAATGCTCAGCATAACAAGGGCTTTCTATATAGTAGTATGTCATTGATGTCAGCTATGGTCTATATACCTTGTACATGTAGTGGTAGTAAATAATGTTATTATTATAAACAGCTAGTAGCAGGCAGTCACTGAGGTACCTAGGCTAGGAGAACCAGTAAATAGCATATGCTGTCTTCAGATGCTATTTATTGGAGTGAGGCACCTGAGTTTGACTCCGCCTTGGCGGAGGATGAGTCCGTGGGTTGGAATCCACTTGTTGTCCTGAGATAAATGTTTGTAAATAATTTCACTGGTGTCCGTGGATATAAGTACACAAAAGATGGGGTGGTAGGAGAAGCTAGATATTCAGATCCTCTCAAGGAGACAGTCCATTGCTTTACCACAGAGTCATTTTTTTATCAACCGAAGCTGTGGGATTCCACAGTTGCAGTGGAGGTGATTCTCGGCTGTGTATTTCAGAAAAGTTATAATTTATTTGTTTTAAGCACATAGTGTTTGAAGGCTTTACTATAAGCAAGTCTGAGCTTTCCCTAACTATGGATGTTATAAAGAAGAAAACTGGTACAATACCGTGACTGGTACAATACCGTGACTGGAACAATACCGTGACTGGAACAATACACAAATATCCCGCACAGGGGAGAAAGAAACTTGTGGTCCAAGTCGGACCGAAACGTCGTATTAATCTTACTTGTCCTATATGCAGGTTATTTGTACATGGGTATTATATCAAGCTTGTGGAAAAAGATACGTACAGTTCATGACAGTTATTAGAGGGGAACGTTTCACCATGAGTGGCTTCTTCAGTCATGGCGAAACGTTTCGTCTAATAAGTGTCCTGAACTGTACATATCTTCTCCCACATCTTGTCTGTATTACCATCATTGTTGTGAGTCGCTAAGAGAGGACACTCACCTCTCTCTGGGTGGAAGATTCTCTTGAGTTTCCCCAGAGCTTCCTTGAAGGCTCTGACGGCAGTGGTGAGGGCCACGATATCCTCCCGCTCCACTAAGTGGCTGTCGGTGCTGCCGTCCGAAGAGATGGACGCCAGGGAAGGCGATCGAGGCGTTGATGTCACCGCTAGCGTCTGCGTTGACGATGTCAGACCCGCCGACGTCATCGCCACCCCACCACCACCTCCCACCCCTGCGTCAGGAAGTCAGGCAAATATTACTTTATGCATCACGATGTCAAGGATTTAATTTAGTTAGGTTAGGTAAGGTTCGTCAGGAAACAGGACAAGTATTTCCTGACGCGGGTCTTAGTCATATGATGACCCACAGCTGGAACTTCTGGTCATCTGACCGAGGCCTTCCACTGGCTCACCGGTCCACCCCTTTAAAAATTAAGGTTAAGGAAGTTGATGAACACACATTGGGTCCTGGAACCTGACCTGGTCACATCCTACACTTATATTTGCTACAGTACACCTGAATACGATCATGGTATACGATACCGAAACGTTAATAAGACACATGTGCAACAGTTAGGAAACTTATTCCGAAACGTTTCACCTATACAATAGGCTGTACTTGACTGAAGAAGCCTACTGTGTAGGCGATACGTTTGGGAATAATGTTGCCTAACTTTTGCACATGTGTCTTAACTACAAGATGCTTTAGATTTAGATTTTGCAACTGTATCGGCTAGTTTTTTATGCACCTCTTATCCTCCCTCTAGACCAGGGGTTCTTACTCGGGGGTAGCTATACCCCTAAGGGGTATGGGAACCAAATAATGGGGGGTATGAAACTCGATCTCTGAACAATTTAAAAAATAAGTTGTTTCTACATCAGAATAAACTATCAACTGTTTTGTTGCTAACTATCCTGTGTTGCTAGCTATCCTGTGTTGCTAGCTATCCTGTGTTGTTAGCTATCCTGTGTTGCTTGCTATCCTGCTAGCTATCCCATGTTGCTAGCTATCATGTGTTGCTAGTTATCCTGTGTTGCTAGCTATCCTGTGTTGCTAGCTATCCTGTGTTGCTAGCTATCCTGTGTTGTTAGCTATCCTGTGTTGCTTGCTATCCTGCTAGCTATCCCATGTTGCTAGCTATCATGTGTTGCTAGCTATCCTGTGTTGCTAGCTATCCTGTGTTGCTAGTTATCCTGTGTTGCTAGCTATCCTGTGTTGTTAGCTATCCTGTGTTGTTAGCTATCCTGTGTTGCTTGCTATCCTGCTAGCTATCCCATGTTGCTAGCTATCCTGTGTTACTAGCTATCCTTATGTGAAGTAAAATCAAGCTATTGATATCTTCTGAAGTCATACTGTTACCTAATAGGACTGGTGAAGGGAGTACTAAATCACCTGGTGAAGGGAGTACTAAATCACCTGGTGAAGGGAGTACTAAATCACCTGGTGAAGGGAGTACTAAATCACCTGGGGAAGGGAGTACTAAATCACCTGGTGAAGGGAGTACTAAATCACCTGGTGAAGGGAGTACTAAATCACCTGGTGAAGGGAGTACTAAATCACCTGGTGAAGGGAGTACTAAATCACCTGGTGAAGGGAGTACTAAATCACCTGGTGAAGGGAGTACTAAATCACCTGGTGAAGGGAGTACTAAATCACCTGGTGATGGGAGTACTAAATCACCTGGTGATGGGAGTACTAAATCACCTGGTGAAGGGAGTATTGGGACATACTGGGCCCTCCATGGAGGGTCAGTAATCGTATAAAGGTTAAGAACCTGGTCTAGACGGTGCCATAAGAACACAGCTACACAAAAGGCCTGTGAACTAGGCCCTAAAAAAGTTAATAGTATTACACTTTAATAAATATTACTTAAAAATATATATTTTATCACTAGCTAACTTAGACTACTTACTCAGAATGGCTTCTATATATTTTACTTCATAAATAAAAACACCATTTCAACTACTGCTTTCAACTTGTCTCATTGTAATATTCCCATATTGTAATTTAAGTCATTTTACTGTTGATATATACAACCTGTATACTACTATCAATTTGTCTCTTTGTAATATTCCCATATTATAATTTAAGTCATTTTACTGTTGATATATACAACCTGTATACTACTATCAACTTGTCTCTTTGTAATATTCCCATATTGTAATTTGAGTCATTTTACTGTTTGCCATATATTAAAAACAGATGTACAACTTTAACGAACTATGATTTATTTGTCTAGTATTAAGTAGTGTGTAAGCCATTAAATTTAGTCAGCCCTTAATGCCTAGGCATGATAGTGGTTCTCTTTGCACTGCAAATCATTGTTGTAATTACACTCTGTAAACTACCTTGTCAATCACATTGTAAACTTGCAAAGAAATAACAATCTGAATCTGATTATCATCCGTGTGTCTGCCAGACTGCCGGAAGTACTTGAAAACAAGACTAAGCCTGGCTATTACAACATGAAGTACTTAAAAACAAGACTAAGCCTGGCTACTACAACATGAAGTACTTGAAAACAAGACTAAGCCTGGCTATTACAACATGAAGTACTTAATAACAAGACTAAGCCTGGCTACTACAACATGAAGTACTTGAAAACAAGACTAAGCCTGGCTATTACAACATGAAGTACTTAAAACAAGACTAAGCCTGGCTACTACAACATGAAGTACTTGAAAACAAGACTAAGCCTGGCTATTACAACATGAAGTACTTAATAACAAGACTAAGCCTGGCTACTACAACATGAAGTACTTGAAAACAAGACTAAGCCTGGCTATTACAACATGAAGTACTTAAAAACAAGACTAAGCCTGGCTACTACAACATGAAGTACTTAAAAACAAGACTAAGCCTGGCTACTACAACATGAAGTACTTAAAAACAAGACTAAGCCTGGCTACTACAACATGAAGTACTTAAAACAAGACTAAGCCTGGCTACTACAACATGAAGTACTTAAAAACAAGACTAAGCCTGGCTACTACAACATGAAGTACTTGAAAACAAGACTAAGCCTGGCTATTACAACATGAAGTACTTAATAACAAGACTAAGCCTGGCTACTACAACATGAAATACTTAAAAACAAGACTAAGCCTGGCTACTACAACATGAAACACTTAAAAACAAGACTAAGCCTGGCTACTACAACATGAAATACTTAAAAACAAGACTAAGCCTGGCTACTACAACATGAAGTACTTGAAAACAAGACTAAGCCTGGCTACTACAACATGAAACACTTAAAAACAAGACTAAGCCTGGCTACTACAACATGAAACACTTAAAAACAAGACTAAGCCTGGCTACTACAACATGAAACACTTAAAAACAAGACTACGCCTGGCTACTACAGCATGAAATACTTAAAAACAAGACTAAGCCTGGCTACTACAACATGAAGTACTTAAAAACAAGATTAAGCCTGGCTACTACAACATGAAGTACTTAAAAACAAGATTAAGCCTGGCTACTACAACATGAAGTACTTAATAACAAGACTAAGCCTGGCTACTACAACATGAAGTACTTAAAAACAAGATTAAGCCTGGCTACTACAACATGAAGTACTTAATAACAAGACTAAGCCTGGCTACTACAACATGAAGTACTTAATAACAAGACTAAGCCTGGCTACTACAACATGAAGTACTTAAAAACAAGATTAAGCCTGGCTACTACAACATGAAGTACTTAAAAACAAGATTAAGCCTGGCTACTACAACATGAAGTACTTAATAACAAGACTAAGCCTGGCTACTACAACATGAAGTACTTAAAAACAAGATTAAGCCTGGCTACTACAACATGAAGTACTTAATAACAAGACTAAGCCTGGCTACTACAACATGAAGTACTTAATAACAAGACTAAGCCTGGCTACTACAACATGAAGTACTTAAAAACAAGACTAAGTCTGGCTACTACAACATGAAGTACTTAATAACAAGACTAAGCCTGGCTACTACAACATGAAGTACTTAATAACAAGACTAAGCCTGGCTACTACAACCTCAGTGTTTACATTAGAAGTTGCTCCATAAATGTACTTATCTATGTTAATATTATTTTAGTGAGTTATAAATGCTCTCAGGCTTCTGTTTTTCTGTGAAATTCCATTCACAATTTAACCTCCTTTAATATTATATATTGTGTTGACACAGACATATTAAGGTTATATCCAAGTTGGTCCCTCGTAGTATATTGTTTTGGTAATTTATCAAGGATATCATGTGAGAGTGTGTGTGTGTTGGAGTATGTACGAGTGTCTGGCTTGGTACTCTCTCAGGTCACACACTCAACCCTCTCTGTTTCTCCTCACTTAGATTTCTCTGTACTGTCTTCTAAGTCACTCCACTAACACACCACGAACACCATACCACCACCATCACTACAACCACCACCACCACTACTACCACTACCACCAACACCACTACAACCACCACTATTACCACCACTACCACCACCACTTCCACCACCACTACCAACCTTGGCCGGAAGAGCCACTGCTGGAAGATCCTCTGGAAGTGGTTGAGCTTGCTGCTGTGCCGCCAACCTTGCTGGCCGCCCGCCCGCCCACGCCCTCCATGCCGCCCGCGCCGCCCACACCATTCAATATGTCCTCCTTCACGTGGGGCACCTGTGGATATAATACATAAATTATAATCTCTCTCTCTCTCTCTCTCTCTCTCTCTCTCTCTCTCTCTCTCTCTCTCTCTCTCTCTCTCTCTCTCTCTCTCTCTCTCTCTCTTTCTCTCTCATTCTGGGAATTACCAGACGTAGGATCGAGCCTCCAGCACTCCTTGTGTTCAGTGACTCCCACATGGGTTTAGCGCTTTGAGTAAATATGGTAACTTTGAGTAAATATGGTAACTTTGAGTAAATATGGTAACTTTGAGTAAATATGGTAACTTTGAGTAAATATGGTAACTTTGAGTAAATATGCTCACTACTGGGACACCAGTTATCCATCAAGCCACAACACAGCTCCTGGTCATCATCTTTCCATCGCTGTCACACGTGGGGAACCAAACTGGCAACTCTGCAAATCGGTCACACACGTCTCACACACAGATACCATGGGAAGCGTCTCCTCTCATCTCTGTGAGTACAGGAGGGCCCCGCTCTATGGCACTTCACTTTACGGCGTTTCGCTGATACAGCGGTTTTCAATTATACCCATTCTTCATTTGTACAGTCTTCCTACAGTAAATATATTCACTCGCTATATGGTAAGGACGAAAATATTTTGAGGTAAGTACTGTATATGCATTTTATAGGCCTAGCACTATTGCTCACTTAATATATGATAGTGTAAACATGTGTACAAAAAGCCTATGATTCACTTTACAGCGATTTTAGCTTTACAGCATTAGCCCGGAACCTAATCTGCTGAATAAGCGGGGCCCTCCTGTGCTGCCACGTAGCATTAATGCTTACAGTATATGCAGAAACAAGATTTTTTTTATATAAACTTATATCGTAGGTTAGCCATCGACTCGAATCCAGACATCCCAGCCACTGCCTCGACCTGGACGGAGTCACACTCTCATACTACTGACCACTACCCTTCTAAAGCCACATAATTTTGGGCAGCCAGCAGAGGGCAGCACTTGTTTTCCAAACTGACAACACCAGCAACTACAAGCATTGTCCTGCCTATTTCATTCTTATCCACAGAATATGGAGTATACCGCGTAGTCGATATCACAGCAGACAAATCCATATGTGGAAGTAGGTCATGACTAGGTTAGGCAAGCGAAGAATTCCCTGTGTCAAGATCCCAAGATGTTGCTGTGTCTGACAGTAATGTAGATAAATGGTCCAGAGAACCGACAAGTTGATAAATTAGATACGTGTGCAACTCTTGGGTATCTTTACTGAGGAAACGTTTCGCCACACAGTGGCTTCATCAGCACTGTGTGGCGAAACGTTTCCTCAATAAAGATACCCAGGTTTGAGAGATTTTCAAGACAGTATTCGATTTTCAGTAATTGGTCCCTGGAAGCTGTCTTGTATTTGTACACAAGTACGACAACTAGATTCTTATCAATTTTTACCCGTCAAGGCTTCTGCTACGTCACATGTGATCAGTAACTCAGTGTATATGAGAGGCTCTTTTAATTAACACCGACCAACTCCCTTCCCTTCATCCCTTGTTGAATATTTCTTCGTTTATGTCTAAATATATTGTACTCGGGTATCCATATTTCACTCTCAGAATTATCGTTTAGGTGGAGCTGTGTAGAACATTGCGTTCAACCATGTGAGGAGGCCACTAATGAACAGCATTCTCTTGTTACACGGTGTAAGACCTTGTATGGTTGTAAATAAAAGCCGTCATATTTGTTGCAGTGCTGGGGGACCTTTTTTTTTTTTAGTTGGTCATAATGTGAGTGTGAGTAGCCCACCACTGACTATTACCAGTGCAACGTAGATCACAGGTGGTGACACATTCTTATCATGTTCTGCCATTCTTTTAGCTTCGTGGCACTAAAGGATCTCTGTATGATTGTAATTGTCATGTTTAGCTTGACGTTCATGTGATTCACGCCTCTCTGCCTCCATGCGGAGAGCTGCTATCACAACATTATATCTCGTTTATTGAACTATAACACGTTCTTGAGTGGAGGCGTTCACAGGTGCTCCACTGACATGTCTTTACTCAGGAAGTTTTGCTTGTCTACACATGGTCATGTCGACAAGTTTAACTTCTTGTATTAGTCAGTTAGTGTTTTACACACACACACACACACACAGACACACACACACACACACACACACACACATGAGTTCATGGAGCAGGGAGAGAGACGACCTAGTAGCGACGTAGTGGAGGCAGGATCCATACATAGTTTTAAGATGAGGTATGATAAAACTCATGGAGAAGGGAGAGAGAGGACCTAGTGATGACCAGTGAAGAGTCGGGGCTAGGAGCTATGATTCAATCCCTGCAACCAAAATTAGGTGAATACACACACACATATGGAATTGATTAATAGCTCTAGGCCTTTCGTGTTGCAATCAGCGCATCATCAGGAGCTTGCAATGCTGTAAAAATAGAGCAGGAAATCCAGGAACGTCCATTCATGTGATTGGCTCATTCAAGGATGTGGTGCGGTTATTTTGCATCTTACATCGCTTATTCCCGATTATTTTCATTTCCTTCAAGTGCTGGAAAATTGTCCCTTATATTTTATTGATGTCATGTATTGATGAGAGGACTGAGAACACGGGAGGGAGGAGACAAGGGAGGGCGCATCATGGGTGTCATAACACAAGGTTATCACACCCACCTGTTGACCTTTTCTGTAACAATCACCCACACACACACAGGGCCAGGAGCTGCGACCCGACACACCCCATAGATGAGTACACACCAAGACAGACTCATTCACGCACTGAACACCTTCCCCTGCTCTTCCAGCTGACTATAAAACATAAGATGGAATGACTTCCAAAGTTACGTGTTAAAAATTCAACTGCTTTTAAAACAAGACATTAATGTGGTATAAATCTTCGTATTGACAACAACATTACTTCCACCTGCACGCTGACGGACACACCATAAATACTGCGTGCTCAATGAAGGTTCAAACTCTATTTACAAGCTACAAAATTAATTTGATATTGAATTTTGTACCTTAAAGAGAGTGGAGCAGTCAAACCTGATGTCCACCTCACCCAGGCAGGGCGAGCATGTCGCCACCACCAACAGTCTGCTCTTCCTCAAACACACACTCCAGGGTACCACACTGGCTCAGCCTACTAGGTAGCGTTGTAAATCAAAGTGTTAAACACTAACAACAGTTACACTTGTAAATCATGTGTAAAACACAACAGAGGGCCTTCAAAGACTCTTAATCCAGGGAATTGCGGCAACCTTGCCTTATTACCTTCCATTATTACCTTCCATTATTACCTTCCATTCCCCAAGCACTGCTGTACACTAACAGCCCCTTTCAACCCAGGCGAAATTGCAGAGCTGGAGAATAGAGAGAACTTTCACTGCACCTAAGTACAATAAAGTACGTAAATTACTGTCCTTTGACCTGTACTCCTTGGAACGCAGGCGAGAAAGATATATGATAATATACACCTTGAAAATCCTAGAGGGACTAGTCCCAAATCTGCACACAGAAATCACCCCCTACGGAAGCAAAAGGCTCGGCAGGCGATGTAACATCCCCCTAATGAATACGTTAAGAGACAGCACAGTGTCAGGGGCCCAAGACTGTTCAGCTGCCTCCCAGCATACATAAGGGGGATTACCAATAGACCCCTGGCTGTCTTCAAGAGGGAGCTGGACAGGCACCTAAGTCAGTACCTGTCCAGCCGGGCTGTGGTTACAACCTGGTTGATCAGGCCCTGATCCACCGTGAGGCCTGATCATGGATTGGGCCGCTGGGGCGTTGACCCCCGGAACACCCACGTATACCACTTGTTTGATCACCTTGTAAGAACTGTAGTTACAACTTCTTTGTGACCACCTTGTAAGAACTACAGTAACCACCTGTTTGACCACCTTGCAGCTGGTCCTCGTCTACATGTGGTCTCTATCCTCTCCCATCTTACCCCTTCCTCGATACAGATTAATGGTATAAAATACCGACACGATGGAAAACTAAACACAAATACAGTATAATGCGAACCTTTATTGACAACGTTTCGCCCATACAGTGGCCTTTATCAAATCACAAACAGATCTACCTGAGTAAAGAGTACATGAGTATATATACAACCTACCCATCATTCTCCACCTGACTCTCCACACTATATATACTCATGTACTCTTTACCCAGGTCGATCTGTTTGTGACTTGATAAAGCCCACTGTGTGGGCGAAACGTTGTCAATAAAGGAGTTTTTCGTTAGTACGTCATTACCAGTGATACATAGGATTCAATCCCACCTCTGGCAGGTCATTTACCTACAGTAATTGTCCTAGAACTTATCCTTGGGGAACCCCACTCGTTACGCTTTGCCATCCTGAAACATCTGCCCTCACCATCATCAGCTGTATACCTGCTGGTTCCTCTTATTTCTGTAGCAATCTCTGGAGTCAGTTAAATAATTTCCTGCCGTCCAAGAATTTGCAGTCGATCCTTATGTCATTATCGTATAATACCACTCCAGTAGGTTGAGTGTGTGTGTGTGTGTTTACTCACCTATTTGTGGTTACAGGGGTCGATTCATAGCTCCTGGCCCCGCCTCTTTGCTGGTCATTACTAGGTCCACTCTCTCCCTGCTCCAAGAACTTCTTAAAGCTATGTGTATGTGTGTGTGTGTGTTTATGTGTGTGTGTGTGTGTGTGTGTGTGTGTGTGTGTGTGTGTGTGTGCGCGCGTAGAATGGTAAAACAGAGTAGTGTGTTAAAGCGTCCTCCAGAACAGCGTCCTCCAAACCACTTTTTGCGACAATGACCGAATCTGTAATCACCTTCACCAGGCCTTTTGTTGTTGCTTTTGTTGATGATGATTCTGCTGTTGTTATTGCTGTTATTGTTGTTGTTGCTGTTGCTGTTGTTTTGTTGACAATATTGATGCTGTTGTGGTTAAGATTCCTGAAGGCTGCTCCTATATTTTCCAGACGACCATTCGCTGCAGAGGTTATTTGGTTGACGTGCGCCTCTGGCGACATGCTCGGCACTATGCTCACCCCTAGGCTTTCTCCTTAAGTGAGGTTTGCAGCCTCTGGGGCCCCCGAGTCTTTATTCAGGTTCCGTTTTTCTTGCCCCTTCCCCAATCTTCATAACCTTGTGTGTGTGTTGTGTGTGTGTGTGTGTGTGTGTGTGTGTGTGTGTGTGTGTGTGTACTCACCTATTTGTGGTTGCAGGGGTCGAGACTCAGTGTGTATGTTTTGACTCCCTGTATTCCATCTTCCCAAAAATGCCCTTCTAGAAAACAGCTGATATTTCCAGCTGTTATTACCAGCTGTTATTACCAGCTGATATTACTACCTGACATTTCCATCTGATATTACCACCTGACATTTCCATCTGATATTACCACCTGACATTTCCATCTGATATTTCCATCTGATATTACCAGCTGATATTACCACCTGACATTTCCATCTGATATTACCACCTGACATTTCCAGCTGATATTACCACCTGACATTTCCATCTGATATTACCACCTGACATTTCCATCTGATATTACCACCTGACATTTCCATCTGATATTACCATCTGATATTTCCATCTGATATTACCAGCTGATATTACCACCTGACATTTCCATCTGATATTACCACTGACATTTCCATCTGATATTAACAGCTGATATTTCCATCTGATATTACCATCTGATATTTCCATCTGATATTTCCATCTGATATTACAAGCTGATATTACCACCTGACATTTCCATCTGATATTACCACTGACATTTCCATCTGATATTAACAGCTGATATTTCCATCTGATATTACCAGCTGATATTACCACCTGACATTTCCATCTGATATTACCACCTGACATTTCCATCTGATATTACCATCTGACATTTCCATCTGATATTACTATCTGATATTACAATACCACTTTTTAAAGCCATTACCTCAATGATTCGTCCTTAATCTTTGCCACCTGTGATTGGCCAATCACTGCTATCAACAGTGACTAGCTGTCTTGTCTCCCAAGCACCAAATTACCAGCTGTTATTACCAGCTGATATTACCAGTTGTTACCTTTCAATTATTACATTATAAACAAATCGACTCTAAATGACTATTACCTGGATCAAACCACTTGAAGGTAGTGAGGGAGGGATGGTAATAATCATTTTGATGATTATGTACAATCTTTTTCAAATATCCAATCTAATTATATCATGTCATGATCATTTATTATTATTATTATCATTATTATTATTATTATTATTATTATTATTATTAGTAGTAGTAGTAGTAGTAGTACTAGTAATAGTAGTAGCAGTAGTAGTATTTTATTATTATTATTATTATTATTATTATTATTATTGTGTGTTTCTATCAAGCTTTTCTCCCTATAATGAAGGAACAAGGCATTACTCTGTCTTCTAGTGGTTGGATGGGTGGGTTTGGAGCAGCATCACCTGCTCACCCACACACTGTTTATCCAGAACCTGTTCACCTACGCTCTGTTAATCCAAAATCTCTCTGTTAAGCAAAGCAATCGCAACGGCCCGTTAACGGAACGCTGCTTAATTGTTACGGTTCTCTCCCTCACCCCTCCTGTTGAAAGTAGTCCCGTTGTGCTTGATGGGTGGCCCAGGTTGAGGGCGCCTACGGCCACTCATCAAGCACAACGGGAATATATTTTTAACAGTGTGATGGAACGGGGTGTATATTTCTCAGTGTATATACAGTGTGAGGTGTATATCTCAGTGTATATTCAGTGTGAGGTGTATATCTCAGTGTATATACAGTGTGAGTATATCTCAGTGTATATTCAGTGTGAGGTGTATATCAGTGTATATACAGTGTGAGTGTATCTCAGTGTATATACAGTGTGAGGTGTATATCTCAGTGTATATACACTGAGAGTTAGCTTTAATTTTCACCTGTTTCTTCTTCACATACACCTCACACATGTGTGTGAGTTGTGACATGTGTGTGAGGCGATGACAGGTGTGTAAGGCGATGACAGGTGTGTAAGGCGATGACATGTGTGAGGTGATGACAGGTGTGTAAGGCGATGACATGTGTGAGGTGATGACAGGTAAGGTGGTGACAGGTGTGTGAGATGATGACAGGTATTTAAGGTAATAACAGGTGTGGAGGTAGTGACAGGTGTTTAAGGTGGTGACAGGTATATAAAGTGATGACAGGTGTGTAAAGTTAATGTGTAGTCTGCAGGAGTTTTGCGGCAAGGTCGCTATCAAGGTGAGAGAGAGAGAGAGAGAGAGAGAGAGAGAGAGAGAGAGAGAGAGAGAGAGAGAGAGAGAGAGAGAGAGAGATCCTTGCTGTGAAGGCTCAACGTACCCATCTGAGTGAAGAATAAAATAAAGCAATCGCTCTGTGCAGAGCTTTATTAAGTCGTAATAAAGCTCTACACTGAGCGAAACGTCTCCACTAGTGAAGCCAGCACACACGACCCTCACACTATGTAAACATCTGCTCATTAAATACAATAGAAACTCCCAGTTTTTACCATAATCTTGCTTTCAAGAAGTTTATTACTCCCTCTCTCTCTCTCCCTCTTTCCCTTCTTCCCTCCCCACGCCCTCCCTCCTTCCTTCTCTCCCTCCCTCCCTCCAAGCACGTTATTTTCCCAATCACCCTCCGTGACTGGAGCCAGGAGAACCCAGCCTTCCTTAACCACACTAGACATGACTGAAGAATGTACACCTCCCTGAAGACGAGGGTAGAGGACACCGCCCCCGCTGTGTGGGCCCCACACCAGGCTACTGTAACTCCTTTGTAATCTTTGGTGGTGTTATATTCTTCAAAACATGATTGGAGGAATACTACGACAGGCCTACTGGCTCATACTAGGCTGGTCCGTCTCACACTTAGAGTTATCGTGAATTATGTTTCAATACCTGCTTGCAGTGTCTTGAGGACGTCGCCAAGCATTCCACCAAGAATTCAATATTTATAACAGGCGACTGTTATGGGTGGTATCCTATGGCTGTATACCTTAGACAGCTGACCTTTGAAATGAGTTGAGGTAGGATAACACCTCTTTGTCTGTAAATGAGTTGAGGTAGGATAACACCTCTTTGTCTGTAAATGAGTTGAGGTAGGATAACACCTCTTTGAGTGTGATAACACCTCTGTCTGTAAAAGTTGAGGTAGGATAACACCTCTTTGTCTGTAAATGAGTTGAGGTAGGATAACACCTCTTTGTCTGTAAATGAGTTGAGGTAGGATAACACCTCTTTGTCTGTAAATGAGTTGAGGTAGGATAACACCTCTTTGTCTGTAGATGAGTTGAGGTAGACTAACCACCCATAACATGTAAATGAGTTGAGGTAGACTAACCACCCATAGCATGTAAATGAGTTGAGGTAGAATAACCACATCCTTAGCATGTGTAAATGCTGAGTTTCAATTACCACTCTTAGCAGTCATAAAGGTTTAACAAAACCTACTGGATTAGCAAAACTAGTGAATTGCACATCAGTGTACCACATCCTGCGAAGTACTTGACCATCACAGTGGTGAAGAGAGTGCAACTTGGAGCTCTCTTGAAAGCTCTCCAAGTTTCCTCACCTCTGTCAGGTACGGCGACATAGGACTACGATTGAGCTAAAATAGCTCAGAATAGGAAGATTGTAACTTGTGGTAAGGGGAACTTAAGTTAGGGTAAGGGAAGACGTGAGGTTAGGGGAATAAGGGGAAGATGTGAGGTTAGGGAATAAGGGGTGATAGGATGTGAGTGGATTAGGGAATAAGGGAAGATGTGAGGTTAGGAATGGGAAGATGAGGTTAGGGGAATAAGGGGAAGATGTGAGGTTAGGGAATAAGGGAAGATGTGAGGTTAGGGAATAAGGAAGATGTGAGGTTAGGGAATAAGGGGAAGATGTGAGGTTAGGGGAATAAGGGAAGATGTGAAGGGAGTGAGTGAGGAATAAGGTGAAGATGTGAGGTTAGGGAATAAGGGAAGATGTGAGGTTAGGGAATAAGGGAAGATGTGAGGTTAGGGAATAAGGGAAGATGTGAGGTTAGGGGAATAAGGGAAGATGTGAGGTTAGGGAATAAGGGAAGATGTGAGGTTAGGGAATAAGGGAAGATGTGAGGTTAGGGGAATAAGGGGAAGATGTGAGGTTAGGGAATAAGGGAAGATGTGAGGTTAGGGAATAAGGGAAGATGTGAGGTTAGGGGAATAAGGGGAAGATGTGAGGTTAGGGGAATAAGGGGAAGATGTGAGGTTAGAGGAATAAGGTGAAGATGTGAGGTTAGGGGAATAAGGGGAAGATGTGAGGTTAGGGAATAAGGGAAGATGTGAGGTTAGGGGAATAAGGGAAGATGTGAGGTTAGGGGAATAAGGGAAGATGTGAGGTTAGGTGAATAAGGGAAGATGTGAGGTTAGGGAATAAGGGGAAGATGTGAGGTTAGGGGAATAAGGGGAAGATGTGAGGTTAGGGGAATAAGGGGAAGATGTGAGGTTAGGGGAATAAGGGGAAGATGTGAGGTTAGGGGAATAAGGGGAAGATGTGAGGTTAGGGGAATAAGGGGAAGATGTGAGGTTAGGGGAATAAGGGGAAGATGTGAGGTTAGGGGAATAAGGGGAAGATGTGAGGTTAGGGAATAAGGGAAGATGTGAGGTTAGGGAATAAGGGAAGATGTGAGGTTAGGGAATAAGGGAAGATGTGAGGTTAGGGGAATAAGGGGAAGATGTGAGGTTAGGGGAATAAGGTGAAGATGTGAGGTTAGGGGAATTCCTTGCCACCTGAAATGACAGGATTCTTACACAAAAATTCACACACTTCTCACACAGGAACAGTCACCGTAACGCACACACACACACCTGAATACACACACACACACCTGTACACTCCAACAAGTTCTCACACTCACCCTAACACCTATACTTACACACATCCTGTGCACATACGCGCATACACTTGTACGCAATTACCGCCAACAGCGACCCTGAACATGAACTGCGTAATTATGCCATAAGTCACACAATACTATTAGTTAAAACTGACAGTTTCTACACAGTTTTGTGCTAGCGGGAGCTGAGTCTCAGCTCCTGGTCCTCCCTCAAAACCCACAAGCTCCAGGCATTCATAATTCCTAGCTTCTAATATATATATGTTGGGCCGAATAGGTAAAATTTGCGATTTTAGCTTAATTAGCAACGCTCTTCTTGCCGAATAAGGCAAGCGAAAATTTGTGTATGCAATAATTTCGCAAAAATCATTCTGAACCTAACGAAAAAAATATATTTCATTGTGTTTGTTTATTGTTAAATTATTGTAAACTTGTCTAAGGTTTTCTAAGGTTCTATTGGTACAAAATTATTAATTTATATGTATAAGAGAAAATTTTAGAAAGGACTTAATTTTAAATGAGTTCTTTCTAATTGACCAGTTTTACGTATTTGGCACCACACACACACACACACACACACACACACACACAACACACACACACACACACACACACACACACACACACACACACACACACACACACACACACAAACACACACACACAAAATATATATATATATATATATATATATATATATATATATATATATATATATATATTTATATAGTGTAATGTAGCTTCAAGTGTAAACATACTATCCAATCAACTGTTCTATTATTATCGTGAAGGAGAGGTAGACTATTACGTCTTTACAATGTGTATTTTTTTGTGCGCATACTTGCGTAAGTGCGAGAAATTTAGCCTTGTCCAAGTGCGCAGATTGATAGCACTTCCCCGCCACTTAAAGTTGCAGCTTAACCAGCATATTTCCTGCAGTGCTCTGAGTACCTGCTGACCAAGCTGACTTGTAACCACTCTATCGTGGTTACTGTTAAGGAACACTATCGTGGTTACTGTTAAGGAACACTGTATGGTAGTTACTATTAAGGAACACTGTGTGGTAGTTACTATTAAGGAACACTGTGTGGTAGTTACAGTTAAGGAACACTGTATGGTAGTTACAGTTAAGGAACACTATGGTAGTTACAGTTAAGGAGCACTGTATGGTAGTTACAGTTAAGGAACACTGTGTGGTAGTTACAGTTAAGGAACACTGTATGGTAGTTACAGTTAAGGAACACTGTATGGTAGTTACAGTTAAGGAACACTATGGTAGTTACAGTTAAGGAGCACTGTATGGCAGTTACAGTTAAGGAGCACTGTATGGTAGTTACAGTTAAGGAACACTGTATGGTAGTTACAGTTAAGGAACACTGTATGGTAGTTACAGTTAAGGAGCACTGTATGGTAGTTACAGTTAAGGAGCACTGTATGGTAGTTACAGTTAAGGAACACTGTATGGTAGTTACAGTTAAGGAGCACTGTATGGTAGTTACAGTTAAAGAACACTGTATGGTAGTTACAGTTAAGGAGCACTGTATGGTAATTACAGTTAAGGAACACTGTATGGTAGTTACAGCTAAGGAACACTGTATTGTAGTTACAGCTAAAGAACACTGTATGGTAGTTACAGTTAAGGAACACTGTGTGGTAGTTACAGTTAAGGAACACTGTATGGTAGTTACAGTTAAGGAGCACTGTATGGTAGTTACAGTTAAGGAACACTGTATGGTAGTTACAGTTAAGGAACACTGTATGGTAGTTACAGTTAAGGAGCACTGTATGGTAGTTACAGTTAAGGAACACTGTATGGTAGTTACAGTTAAGGAACACTGTATGGTAGTTACAGTTAAGGAACACTATGGTAGTTACAGTTAAGGAACACTATGGTAGTTACAGTTAAGGAACACTGTATGGTAGTTACAGTTAAGGAACACTGTATGGTAGTTACAGTTAATAAGGAACACTGTATGGTAGTTACAGTTAAGGAACACTGTATGGTAGTTACAGTTAAGGAGCACTATGGTAGTTACAGTTAAGGAACACTGTATGGTAGTTACAGTTAAGGAACACTGTATGGTAGTTACAGTTAAGGAACACTGTATGGTAGTTACAGTTAAGGAGCACTGTATGGTAGTTACAGTTAAGGAACACTGTATGGTAGTTACAGTTAAGGAGCACTGTATGGTAGTTACAGTTAAGGAACACTGTATGGTAGTTACAGTTAAGGAACACTGTATGGTAGTTACAGTTAAGGAACACTGTATGGTAGTTACAGTTAAGGAACACTGTATGGTAGTTACAGTTAAGGAGCACTATGGTAGTTACATTTAAGGAACACTGTATGGTAGTTACAGTTAAGGAACACTGTATGGTAGTTACAGTTAAGGAACACTGTATGGTAGTTACAGTTAAGGAACACTGTATGGTAGTTACAGTTAAGGAACACTGTATGGTAGTTACAGTTAAGGAACACTGTATGGTAGTTACAGTTAAGGAACACTGTATGGTAGTTACAGTTAAGGAACACTGTATGGTAGTTACAGTTAAGGAACACTGTATGGTAGTTACAGTTAAGGAACACTGTATGGTAGTTACAGTTAAGGAACACTGTATGGTAGTTACAGTTAAGGAACACTGTATGGTAGTTACAGTTAAGGAACACTGTATGGTAGTTACAGTTAAGGAACACTGTATGGTAGTTACAGTTAAGGAACACTGTATGGTAGTTACAGTTAAGGAACACTGTATGGTAGTTACAGTTAAGGAACACTGTATGGTAGTTACAGTTAAGGAACACTATAGTAGTTACAGTTAAGGAACACTGTATGGTAGTTACAGTTAAGGAACACTGTATGGTAGTTACAGTTAAGGAACACTGTATGGTAGTTACAGTTAAGGAACACTGTATGGTAGTTACAGTTAAGGAACACTGTATGGTAGTTACAGTTAAGGAACACTGTATGGTAGTTACAGTTAAGGAACACTGTATGGTAGTTACAGTTAAGGAACACTGTATGGTAGTTACAGTTAAGGAACACTGTATGGTAGTTACAGTTAAGGAACACTGTATGGTAGTTACAGTTAAGGAACACTGTATGGTAGTTACAGTTAAGGAACACTATGGTAGTTACAGTTAAGGAACACTGTATGGTAGTTACAGTTAAGGAACACTGTATGGTAGTTACAGTTAAGGAACACTGTATGGTAGTTACAGTTAAGGAACACTATGGTAGTTACAGTTAAGGAACACTGTATGGTAGTTACAGTTAAGGAACACTGTATGGTAGTTACAGTTAAGAACACTGTATGGTAGTTACAGTTAAGGAACACTGTATGGTAGTTACAGTTAAGGAACACTGTATGGTAGTTACAGTTAAGGAACACTGTATGGTAGTTACAGTTAAGGAACACTGTATGGTAGTTACAGTTAAGGAACACTGTATGGTAGTTACAGTTAAGGAACACTATAGTAGTTACAGTTAAGGAACACTGTATGGTAGTTACAGTTAAGGAACACTGTATGGTAGTTACAGTTAAGGAACACTGTATGGTAGTTACAGTTAAGGAACACTGTATGGTAGTTACAGTTAAGGAACACTGTATGGTAGTTACAGTTAAGGAACACTGTATGGTAGTTACAGTTAAGGAACACTGTATGGTAGTTACAGTTAAGGAACACTGTATGGTAGTTACAGTTAAGGAACACTATAGTAGTTACAGTTAAGGAACACTGTATGGTAGTTACAGTTAAGGAACACTGTATGGTAGTTACAGTTAAGGAACACTATAGTAGTTACAGTTAGGAACACTGTATGGTAGTTACAGTTAAGGACACTGTATGGTAGTTACAGTTAAGGAACACTGTATGGTAGTTACAGTTAAGGAACACTGTATGGTAGTTACAGAGAAAGTCTTCTCCCATATTGTGTCTATGACTTTCCTTGGGTTTTCACTGGTGTTATTCTGTACTTCCCCTCGTGTCTTTCACTACAGTAGTTCTTACGAAGACTGGGGGAGGGCCCCTCCAACTTATCTTCCCTGTATATATTATTCTCTCTCTCTCTCTCTCTCTCTCTCTCTCTCTCTCTCTCTCTCTCTCTCTCTCTCTCTCTGAGAATATATTCCAAGTGGTGTGAGGTATATCTGTTCAGCAAGTCACCACACCTGAGGCAACACACACACACACACACACCCTATCAGTGAAGAGGCGGGGCCAGGAGCTATGAATCGACCCCTGCAACCACAAATAGGTGAGTACACACACACACACACACACACACACACACACAAACACTCAGTACAGAGAAATATCACAGTCATAAACACTGAGAATTATGGTGTTAGTGTATTATACGAAGTATTTATTGTATATAATACTGACTAATGTATAAATTAGATACACAAATTTTATAAAAAATTATTACGATATGTTTCGCTCACCTGGGTTTTTTTTCAGTTCGGTCAAGAGTGAGGAGAGACAAAGTGTACTATGGCAGAAAAAACTGGAGGATATTAGACGCAAACTGGTGTATATTAGACGCAAGGTGCTGTATGTTAGACGCATCTTGGTGTATGTTAGACTCACGTTAGTGTACGTTGGTTCTAAGTTATTATATGTAAGGTATAAGTTGGTGTATATTAGACCCAAGTTTGTGTGTTAGACTCAAGCTAGTATATGTTAGACTCTTGTTCGTGTATGTTAGACTCAAGATGGGGCATGTTAGACACAGCAACTCTTGATGATGATACACAGGAGAATGCTGAAGAAAGTAGCAGCACATAGAATAGGAGGAATTATCTCCTGTGTAGAGACATAGTTGACTCATAGGCAACGATGATTAAGACACATGTGTAACAGCTAGGTGACTTTATTATTGAAACGTTTCGCCCACACAGTAGACTTCTTCAGTCAAATACAGAGGCAGCAGTGTAGTAGTGAATGAAGATTATGTGATCAGTCCACCAATCTTGGATTACTGTCTAGGCTAAATACTTCATCAATAAAGCTACCTAACTGTTGCACATGTGTCTTAATTATCAATCTGTCGGTATTTTATAAAAAAATTCAACAAAAATAAATAATGTTACTAATAAGAGTGAATGTTAAAAAGATTTAGGAGTTCTGGTTAGCAGTAATTTAAAGACAACAGAGCAGAAGTGTTGGAAATAAAGTTAATGGAATTCTTGGCTTTAAATCAAGAAGTATAAACAATAGTCCTTAAACCATACCACGGGTGGGGATAGAACCCGCGGTCAGAGTCTCAAAACTCCAGACCGACGCGCTAGCCACTAGGCCAGCTGGTTACAATAGTCCTCAGATTGACGAAAGAGACGCTTGTTCAACACAGTGGCTTCCTCAGTCAAATACAGAAGGAGTTTGAGGCAATCAGTCCCTCAGACTGATCTTCACTCATTCTACTCGGTATTGGACTGAGGAAGCTAGTGTGGCGAAACGGTTCTCTGAAGCAATTATCTACAATCCGTAGGTTATATTTCAACTTTATTCACCTTGTCAAGGTCTTATTTAGATGTTTCTGTTTATTTCTGGTCTCTATATTACAGACTGGATGTAGTTACAGAGAAGACTGGTACAAACCTTGTCAATAGATACCCACATATTGACTTAGAAACACTTGTAAGCGAACACTAGAACATATATATTAGAAAACGTTTCGGTCCTGGGACCTCGATCACTTCTAACATAGTCTTAATCAATATATACTTAACAGGCCACGGGGCACCGTGGCCTGGTGGTTAAAGTTCTCGCTTCACACGGCGAGGGTCTGGGTTCAATTCCCAGTGAGGGTAGAAACATTGGGCGTGTTTCTTTACACCTGTTGTCTATGTTCACCCACCAGTAAAATGGGTACCTTGGTGTTAGTGGACTGGTGTGGGTCGCATCCTGGGACAAAACTGACCTAATTTACCCGAAATGCTCTACATAACAAGCTACTTTCTATATAGTAGTATGTCATTGATGTCAGCTAGGCCTATATACCTTGTACATGTAGATGAATAGTTCAAAGAACCGACAAGTTGTTAAATTAGACACATATGCAACACTCCTCCTCTCCTTTCAACTTTCTACTTTGTATTGGACTGATGAAGCCACTGTGTGGAGAAACGTTTCCTCAATAAAGATACCCAAGTGTTGCATATGTGTCTAATTTAACAACTTGTCGGTTCTTTGAACCATTCATCTACATCCTGTCTGACACAGCAACATCTTGAGATCTTGATATAAACGAATTCTTCAATACTTGTCCAACCTTTGGACGAAGACCTACTTCGACTAGTGGATGGTACCACTATGACCCCGCCTCCTCCTGCTTCATCTCACCTGTCTACAATATATAAGCAACTTGTATTTGCCCTATGCTGTACTTGCTTCAAGATTGAGGGACTGATTACCTCAAACTCCTCCTCTCCTTTCAATTTTCCACTTTGTATTGGACTGATGAAGCCACTGTGTGGCGAAACGTTTTCTTCAATAAAGATACCCAAGTGTTGCATATGTGTCTAATTTAATACCTTGTACATGTACTTGTAGTAAATAAAGATATTATCATTGAATTATTATAACTCTCAGTATCTGTAAACCTCTCACATGTTAATCAATCCATTGTGTACATCTTAGGTTAATAATCAAAACTATAATTCTTCTCCACCAAACTTATTAAAGCCATATAGCATGAACTAACAGAATATTCAATGCTCTTGTATTCATTGTAACTCACCTTATGACCGTATGTACAAATTTACTGCACTGATATTGCCTTATTAATCTTAAGTTAGTCTTAATTTTGCTAGAAATGCTCTGCATATAAAGGGGCTTTTGGCTTGTACACCTAATTGTTATACTCCTTTGTACAAATATGTATCATGCTGAAATAACATTATTATTATTATTATTATTATTATTATTATTATTATTTTTATTATTATTATTATTATTTGTTATTATTTGTAACACGTGAGGGCAGATGGTGCTGACACCAGCGCCAGCACCGCGCCAGCAGTCCAGTGTGACACCATCTTCAACCCGCCACCGGGGGGGTGGGGGGCAACGCCGGGTCACCATCT
The DNA here is from genome assembly GCA_009830355.1 of Cherax destructor. Lineage (NCBI taxonomy): Eukaryota > Metazoa > Arthropoda > Malacostraca > Decapoda > Parastacidae > Cherax > Cherax destructor. Next base: position 413,589 of record WNWK01000250.1, read on the forward strand.
ACAAAAGACCCTAGTTACCAGTGACCTGGATGGTAGTATACTAGTTACCAGTGGCCGGGACAATACCGGCGAACCTACTACCTGGAGAGGGTTTCGGGGTTCAACGCCCCCGCGGCTCGGTCTGAGACCAGGTCTCATGGTGGATCAGGGTCTGATCAACCAGGCTGTTACTGCTGCAATATTACCACTTTGGGTTGTCATTGGTTATCGTATAATATCACTCCAGCACAAGGTAATCTAAGCGGTGGGTTATCATAGGTGAGCTTATCTGGCTATATAACTCTTATCAGCTTATCACTCGACTCCCCACCAGATCACGGGCGAGGGAGGTTAATGTATCTGAAGAGCTGGGGAGGTTAATGTATGTGAAGAGCTGGGGAAGTTAATGTAAGTGAAGAGCTGGGGAGGTTAATGTAAGTGAAGAGCTGGGGAGGTTAATGTATGTGAAGAGCTGGGGAGGTTACTGCAGGTGAAGACCTGGGGAGGTTAATGTAAGTAAAGAGCTGGGGAGGGTAATGTACGTGAAGAGCTGGGGAGGTTACTGCAGGTGAAGACCTGGGGAGGTTAATGTAAGTAAAGAGCTGGGGAGGTTACTGCAGGTGAAGACCTGGGGAGGTTAATGTAAGTAAAGAGCTGGGGAGGTTACTGGAGGTAACGAAAGTAGAAGGGAAGGAGTAATATAATAGTATAATAATAATAATAATAATAATAATAATAATAATAATAATAATAATAATAATAATAATCTATATTCTTACAAGTACATGTACAAGGTAAACAGACCATATCTGACATCAGTGACATACTATATAGAAAGCCCCTTGTTATGCAGAGCATTTCGGGCAAATTATGTCAAGTTTTGTCCCAGGATGCGACTCACACCAGTCGACTAACACCCAGGTACCTATTTTACTGCTAGGTGAACATGGACAACAGGTATCTTAAGGAAACACGCCCGAGGTTTCCACCCGTACCGGGGATCGAACCATGGACCTCAATGTGTGAGCTGAGTGCGCTACCAGTGTAGATAAATGGTTCAGAGAACCGACAGGATGATGACTTATACACTTTGGTACCTTCATTGTGGAAACGTTTCGCCAACCAGTGACTTCCTCAGTCCACTACAGAAACGTTTGAGGTAATCAGTCCCTCAGTCTGGAGTCGATGTAAATCAGTCCATCTTGATAAGAATACAGCATACACGCGAAGAATGAGCTTATACACTTCAGAGAAGGGAGGTGAAGCAGTTGTAGGCGGTGTCACCTTGGATAAATCCACAGGTGGAACTAGATCATGTGTATATGTCAGGCAAGTGAAGAATTCCCTGTATCAAGATCCCAAGATGTTGCTGTGTCTGACAGCAATGTAGACAAATGGTTTTAGACAACCGACATAAATTAGACACTTGTACGGCACTTGGATATCTTTATTGTGGAAAAGGTTCAAAGTCTACAACATTGTCTACTGTATATGAGGTTCAGGTTTCAGTAATATAGAATAAAACCTTTTTCAAAGATTGCTTTAATGTTGTCTAAAATGTTCAGATTGTTATTATTATTATTATTATTATTATTATTATTATTATTATTACGTATTACTATTATTATTTTATTTATTTTTATCGTGAGGTATTAATTATGTAAGGTTCACACAATGCCTTGGGGAAAGAGAGATAATCAGGTTTGATCCGAGGAAGGGTAAGGTGATTCACTCCTCGTGTCTCCCTTGAAGAGAACCCCTCGTCCCTTTCCTAGCCTGAGCTAGGGGGTTCACAGTCTCCTGTACGACGCTCTAGTTCCTCCTAGCAAGAGGTTCCACCTCTGAACTGAACTCTTAAAGTTTCTGCATATCCGGGGGTTCAGATTCTTGCCCTCCGGGTTCACAGTTTGAAACAGCTGGGTTGTGTAGCTTGTGTTTATTGTCTATTGTGTTCAACCTGTTTACTGAACCTTTCTTGCGCTTCCTCTGTTCTGTCTGTGTGTTTGTTTACCTTCCTGCTTGCTTTATGGGGTTTAAAGTCTGTCGACTACACAAGGGGTCACTAAAGTCTGTCTACTACACAAGAGGTCACTAAAGTCTGTCGACTACACAAGGGGTCACTAAAGTCTGTCGACTACACAAGGGGTCACTAAAGTCTTTAATCTCTAAAATATGGCTTCCAGTGAACTCTTTGTATACACACTAAAAAATATACACCTGTCGTTGTATATACATGGCATATACACTCCCCCCTCCCTCACTGTTTGAGCAGACATTAATTTTTCCACCTGATCTAGGGAGGCAGTCAGCTGGTGCAGTCAGTTAAGCCACACGACCAATCAACTAATTCATCCAGAAAGCTAGCTAAACCAGTCAGCCATATGGCTAGTAACTAAACCAAACAACCACTCAGCTAGCTAGTAAGCTAAACCACACAGCTAGCCAGTGAGCTAGCAGGCTAAACCATGTAGCCAGTTAGACCAGCCAGACAGACCAGCTACGCCAGACAACCAGCCAGCTAAACCAACAGGCAAGCTGGCTAAACCAACAGGCAAACCAACTAAACCAACAGGCAAACCAACTAAACCAACAGGCAAGCCAGCTAAACCAACAAGCAAGCCAGCTAAACCAGCCAACAAGCCAGCTAAACCAGCCAGCAAGCCAGCCACTTAAACCAAGCGGTCAGGTGGCCATACATCAGCTCATTTCTTACCTACACAACACGTTTTTAATCAGAAAAACAAAAATCTCAAGCAGTATGTCAACACGTTTTCTCCTGTGTCGTGTTTTATTGGCTTTTAATGTCTGTGTGTGGGAGAGAGAGAGAGAGAGAGAGAGAGAGAGAGAGGGGGTAAAGGGATGATTTGTTTTTCTTACTGTTGATATTCATCACACATATTACACAAACAATTTACATAGACTTCTAAGACGTTCAGTTTATATATATTTTTCAGGTGTCTATGTCATTTAGATTTTTCAATGAATTTCAGCTTTTGTATCTTGTAGGAACATCATTATGGTAGCAGCTGACACCATCTCTATTATAATAATAATAATAATCTTTATTTTTACAAGTACGTATACAAGGTAAACAGACCATATCTGACATCAGTGACATACTATATAGAAAGCCCCTTGTTATGCAGAGCATTTCGGGCAAATTAGGTCAAATTTGTCCCCAGGATGCGACCCACACCAGTCGACTAACACCCAGGTACCTATTTTACTGCTAGGTGAACAGGGACAGCAGGTGTCTTAAGGACACACGTCCTAATGTTCCTACGGACCTCGATATGTGAGGTAAGTGCGCTAATAACTGAGCTACGCGACATTTAATAATTATAAGTTGCAACAACGTCAACAGCCAGGCGCTCGTAACCAAGACTGTGACACACCACAAGAGTGTCAAGGGTGAGGTTAGACAGGCACTGAATGTTAAGTTGACCTCTAAGTTAAAGTGTCTTTCTGGAGACTAATTCACTAACATCTTTTCTAATGGAAGACAAGCTGGTGTCACCCCACGCTACCCTACTCTGAGTAAACTTCCCCTAATTTCTTCGGTTGCTGCCCTTGCAACATTGCATAGCTCCTGATGACGCACTGAGAAGTGTGAAAGTACTTGAGCTAAATAATTTCATCCCCCCGTGGCTTGTCTTACATTTTTAAGATGGCCTGTCTGCGATTGTTTGCATGCCTAATATGGAGGTTGTCTAATACTGAAGCGTGCTTCTATGTAGTCTACTGGTCTTGGTATTAGTCTACTTGTGGGAAGTGCTGACTTCCAGTCATTCAAGTGGCAGACATGATGGACCAGTAGGGATTTCGAGTTGGTAAGACTTTTGCTTTACAAGTCCTCATGTCCAATGGAACTGTATTGAGTACTGGATAATATTTCACTTTGGTTAATTAAGTTCCACTATGGGTGATAATACTCCACTGTGAATGGAACGTCAAAAATTAGTTTTCCATAGATGTCCTGAAGACTAACAACATGGCGTTGTTGTTGTGTGTTCTACTTGCGTATTCGTGTTCCCACATACGTGTGTTAATGTTCCTTATTTCTTCTCATCACGTCAACTATGTGACAACCATTACGGGGAATGGAACAAGTCAGCAGTTTTCTCTCTCTCTGAGGTTGTGTGTTTGTCCCTGGCACCTTGATAGTGGTAAATGTAGAGCCAATGTGGAAACACTGGGAATGTTGTACATAGGGAAACTAATGGATCTGTCTGGGTTTTTTTCTCTGCTTGTGGCACTCCCGCTAATCTTTCCACATTGTTAAGAGCAACAACAACATCGCTGGCACTGCATCTACTACTATCAAGGTGCCAAGGACAACCACCACTATAAAAACGAAGAGAAAGCAGCGATTTACACCTTTTAGCGTAATGGGTGCCATAAAATTTACATGGGGGAAACATGGGTGAGTATCTGCGCTTGTGTTAAAAGATATAGATACACACGTAGCAGACATGACAACAACAGTGACTGTGTTAGCAGTAATGACACTCACAGCTGTTTTATGGACTAGAGATAAATAGAATTTTAAATCATCAAGGAAGGTGACAGATATAGAAGAAAATGTCTAGAAGCCGCTTTAATAAGCACTTGCAACGCCCTCTCCAAAAGTCAAAACAACTTAAATACGTATATATAAGAGGGAAGGAATGCTTTGGTGCTGGTGACGGGCTCTTGATCCATGGAATATGAAATACCTTCCCCTTCCTTGGATCATATTTGATTACCTCATTATATACGAGCTTTGTCAACGCCACTGAATCAACGCTTTCTAACCAGTATATTCCTACTACTACTACTGTTACTACTGCTGCTACTACTACTGCTACTACTACTACTGTTACTACTACTACTACTGCTGCTGCTACTACCACTACTACTACTACCACCACTAATAATTATAATAATAATAATTAATAATAGGAGTGAGTGACATAAGAGATAATTTCCTGGCTGACACTTCCGAGTTCTATAATATCGTGGGAATGTTCCGTCACTGAGCCCACCGCATGCGGCTTCCCACGTCACACCCGCATGCGGTTTAGCACGTCACACCCGCATGCGACTCTACACGTCACATCTGCGCGGTGCTGGCGTGACGTGTAGAGTCTTATTGGCATGTTCTTGACACGAAGATGTGCAGGTGTGTTGCTAGTGTGATGTGCTAGTAGTTACCATGAGTTGTGAGAGGTGTTTAACTAGTAAACCAGCTAGTTGATGTGAGGCACTGACAGTGTCCCAGTGATGGCTGGTTTATCACAGCTAGTTGATGTGAGGCACTGACTGTCCCAGGTGATGCCTGGTTTATCACAGCTAGTTGATGTGGGGCACTGACAGTGTCCCAGATGATGCCTGGTTTATCACAGCTAGTTGATGTGGGGCACTGACAGTGTCCCAGATGATGCCTGGTTTATCACAGCTAGTTGATGTGGGGCACTGACAGTGTCCCAGATGATGCCTGGTTTATCACAGCTAGTTGATGTGGGGCACTGACAGTGTCCCAGATGATGCCTGGTTTATCACAGCTAGTTGATATGGGGCACTGCCGATACCCCAGGTGACAGCTGGTGTATGAGGTAACCATCTTTGACTACTATTGCCAACTGTCGGCACAGACCACCTACAACACTCTGAAGATCTCAAGAATACACACATAACAAACACAAGGTTACTCAGCTTCAAAGTCATTACCCAGGTCACTGACCTTCATGTGAAAACAAGGTCTTCATCACCACCCAGGTCACTGACCTCCTTCATGTAAAATCAAGGTCATCACCCAGGTCACTGACCTTCATGTGAAAACAAGGTCTTCATCACCACCCAGGTCACTGACCTTCATGTGAAAACAATGTCATCACCACCCAGGTAACTGACCTTCATGTGACCTCGAATTGTGTGTCTAAACAACCCACCTGTTTTTAAAGTTACTCAACATGTCACCCTTGGGGTCACTGCCGGTCACTGGCACTGTCTTGAGTGAAGACTGGGGGCCAGAGGGCAGTGCCAATTGCCCACACTGCTGGCACAAAGGAGACTAGCCTGTGTGATAGGGTCAGGATGGGGCTGGGACGGGCGAGGCGAGGCGGAGCAGGGCGGGGAGGGGCGGGGCGAGGCGAGGCGGGGCGGGGCGGGGCGGGGCGAGGCGGGGCTATCCAGCAGTGACATCAGCTGATTAGATATGGCATCGATAAAAGCAGTGGCACCCACCGGAGGCTTAATTGTATCTTGAGGTTTCGCTCATGTTGAGGTTTCGCACATCTTGAGGTTTCGCACATCTTGGTTTCGCACGTCTTGAGGTTTCGCACATCTTGAGGTTTCGCACGTTTTGAGGTTTTGCACATCGAGGTTTCGCACGTCTTGAGGTTTCGCACATCTTGAGGTTTCGCACGTCTTGAGGTTTCGCACATCTTGAGGTTTCGCACGTCTTGAGGTTTCGCACATCTTGAGGTTTTCTCACGTCTTGAGGTTTTGCACATCTTGAGGTTTCGCACATCTTGAGGTTTCGCACATCTTTAGGTTTTGCACATCTTGAGGTTTCGCACATCTTGAGGTTTTGCACATCTTGAGGTTTTGCACATCTTGAGGTTTTGCACATCTTGAGGTTTCGCACATCTTGAGGTTTCGCACATCTTGAAGTTTCGCACATCTTGAAGTTTCGCACATCTTGAGGTTTCGCACATCTTGAGGTTTCGCACACCTTGAGGTTTCGCACATCTTGAGGTTTCGCACATCTTGAGGTTTCGCACAGGCGCGCGGCGAAAGGTAGCTCACATCTTCACTGAGCGAAAGGTCAAGCCTACGGGCTTTTTTTATGGTTTCTGAAGCCTCACTGCCCGGCCTGAGGACTAAATTCCTTGCTGCTGTCCTGATCAGCTAGGCTGTTGTTGCTAGCGTACAGCAGACCGTTTTAATCTTGTCAAGATAGATTTGTAGTATTAGGAATATTTTTTAACGAGATGTTTCGCCCATGCAACCTTTCTCAACCGAATGATTGGACTGAGGAAGGTCCCACGATCGAAACATCGCCTCGGTAAACATCCTGGTATTACACATGTGTCTTATCTACACTTACCATTATAAGTTGACGATTAAGACACATGTACAACACCTGGGTGTCTTTATTGATGAGTAAGACACATGTACAACACCTGGGTGTCTTTATTGATGAGTAAGACACATGTACAACACCTGGGTGTCTTTATTGATGAGTAAGACACATGTACAACACCTGGGTGTCTTTATTGATGAGTAAGACACATGTACAACACCTGGGTGTCTTTATTGATGAGTAAGACACATGTACAACACCTGAGTGTCTTTATTGATGAGTAAGACACATGTACAACACCTGGGTGTCTATTGATGAATAAGACATGTACAACACCTGGGTGTCTTTATTGATGAGTAAGACACATGTACAGCACCTGGGTGTCTTTATTGATGAATAAGACACATGTACAACACCTGGGTGTCTTTATTGATGAGTAAGACACATGTACAACACCTGGGTGTCTTTATTGATGAGTAAGACACATGTACAACACCTGTATGTCTTTATTGATGAGTAAGACACATGTACAACACCTGGGTGTCTTTATTGATGAGTAAGACACATGTACAACACCTGGGTGTCTTTATTGATGAGTAAGACACATGTACAACACCTGGGTGTCTTTATTGATGAGTAAGACACATGTAAAACACCTGGGTGTCTTTATTGATGAGTAAGACACATGTACAACACCTGAGTGTCTTTATTGATGAGTAAGACACATGTACAACACCTGAGTGTCTTTATTGATGAGTAAGACACATGTACAACACCTGGGTGTCTTTATTGATGAGTAAGACACATGTACAACACCTGGGTGTCTTTATTGATGAGTAAGACACATGTACAACACCTGGGTGTCTTTATTGATGAGTAAGACACATGTACAACACCTGGGTGTCTTTATTGATGAATAAGACACATGTGCAACACCTGGGTGTCTTTATTGATGAATAAGACACATGTGCAACACGTGGGTTGAGAAAGCCACAGGTGGGCGAAATGTTGCTTCAGTAAAGTTATCCAGATGTTGTACATGTGTCTTATTCGACGTCTTTCATATAGTTACTCACCCTAGGAACTTTATCTTCAACCATGATTGATGGAACACCCTTCCAACACCTTCCTTCCAACACCTTCCTTCCAACCTTCCTTCCAACACCTTCCTACCAACTCCTTCCTTCCAACACCCTTCCTTCCAACACCTTCCTTCCAACACCTTCCTTCCAACACCCTTCCTTCCAACACCTTCCTTCCAACACCTTCCTTCCAACCTTCCTTCCAACACCTTCCTTCCAACACCTTCCTTCCAACCTTCCTTCCAACCTTCCTTCCAACCTTCCTTCCAACACCTTCCTTCCTGAGGTTTGAAGGAGCCGCCATTCAGCCGGCCTTCACACCTGTGAATGCATGAATGCAGTCGTGGATTTCACATCATCGTGAGTGCAATCAATTGTGAAAACCCAGGAGTTATGTGGGTACCAACTCTCCATTTTCTTAACATTCTCGATATTACGAATTCTTAGTTCCCATTAACAAGACCGACTACATCTAGAACGTTTTTACCTGTAGACGTTTTGCAATACAAGGCGAAACAAGGACATAATATTAATACATGGGCCAGTAGGCCTGCTGCAGTGTTCCTTCTTTCTTATGTTCTTATGTTTTTAACTATATAGGTGAGGTAATCAGTCCCTTAGTCTTTGACAAGTGTGGATTTGTGTTGGATTTGTTAGAAAGTTGAAGATCAATCTGCCCTCTTTCCCATTTATCCCTTTAGTGCGGATTTTGCTCGCTACTCCACCATGATCGCACTTGCCAAAGGCTTTTGCAGAATCTGCGTGACGCCAGTATAGAAGCCACAGTCTTACTCTCTGTGCTTCAGTGTCTCCAAGACTACGGTGCTCTTCATTACCTCCATTACTGAGGGACTGACTACCTCATCTTCTGTATGTAGTTCTACTGTCTTCACATTACGTCCTTGTAATGATAAAGTCACTGGATGATGAAACGTCTACAAATAAAGATACCCAGGTGTTGCTCATGTGTCGGTACTGTCTACCACACATGTACGAGTTACACATTAAGCATAACGTCTGTCTACACCTTCCAGGTAAACACACATTTATACATGAACACCTACTTAAGTATCAGTAATCTCTTTTATTCAGAAAGTTATTGAGGGGAAACTAAGTGAGAGAGAGAGAGAGTTGACTTACACTTTGCTGTGAGGTGCGGAAGCACACATACCTGCAAAGAAAGACAGGAGAGTTATTATTGACATAGTTGGTTAGGTTAAGTTAAGTTAGGTTAGGTTAAATTAAGTTAAGTTAGGTTAAGTTAAGTTAGGATAGGTTAAGTTAGGTTAGGTTAAGTTAAGTTAGGTTAGGTTAAGTTAGGTTAGGTTAGGCTCATCAGGAAACAGAACAGGTGTTTCCTGACGCGGGTATTAGTCATAAGATGACCCACAGCTGAAGGAGCTTCAGCTGGCTTACCCCTCCACCCCTTTAAAAATTATAGTTATGATTATAACACAGCTGGAAAACACAGCACTTGACCGCTGGTCTTACGAGCAGGACTCGCATACAGGTATTCTACACGTCCGTGAATACTTGCTATAGTGAAGGTGTAAAGTGTTAGGTAAGTGGTAAAGTGACTGGGATAATAATAGTGCTGCTGACACTTGTCGTATAGGGAAGTGACAGCACGGTTCTGACAGTACCTGTCATATAGGGAAGTAACAGCACTGTTTTGACAGTACCTGTCAACTAGGGAAGTGGCAACACTGTTTTGACAGTACCTGTCAACTAGGGAAGTGGCAACACTGTTTTGACAGTACCTGTCATCTAGGGAAGTGGCAACAATGTTCTGACTATCCGTCATCTAGGGAAGTGGCAACACTGTTCTGACAGTACCTGTCATCTAGGGAAGTGACAACACTGTTCTGACAGTATCTGCCATCTAGGGAAGTGACAACACTGTTTTGAGAGTACCTGTCAACTAGGGAAGTGGCAACACTGTTTTGACAGTACCTGTCATCTAGGGAAGTGACAACACTGTTCTGACAGTATCTGTCATCTAGGGAAGTGACAACACTGTTTTGACAGTACCTGTCAACTAGGGAAGTGACGACACTGTTTTGACAGTACCTGTCAACTAGGGAAGTGGCAACACTGTTCTGACAGTATCTGTCATCTAGGGAAGTGGCAACACTGTTCTGACAGTATCTGTCATCTAGGGAAGTAACAGCACTGTTTGACAGTACCTGTTAACTAGGGAAGTGGCAACACTGTTTTGACAATACCTGTCATATAGGGAAGTGGCAACACTGTTCTGACAGTATCTGTCAACTAGGGAAGTGACGACACTGTTTTGCCAGTACCTGTCATCTAGGGAAGTAACAACACTGTTCTGACAGTATCTGTCATCTAGGGAAGTAACAACACTGTTCTGACAGTACCTGTCATATAGGGAAGTGGCAACACTGTTTTGACAATACCTGTCATATAGGGAAGTGGCAACACTGTTCTGACAGTATATGCCATCTAGGGAAGTAACAGCACTGTTTGACAGTACCTGTTAACTAGGGAAGTGGCAACACTGTTTTGACAGTATCTGTCATCTAGGGAAGTGGCAACACTGTTCTGACAGTATCTGTCATCTAGGGAAGTAACAGCACTGTTTGACAGTACCTGTTAACTAGGGAAGTGGCAACACTGTTTTGACAGTATCTGTCATCTAGAGAAGTGGCAACACTGTTCTGACAGTATCTGTCATCTAGGGAAGTAACACCACTGTTTGACAGTACCTGTTAACTAGGGAAGTGGCAACACTGTTTTGACAGTATCTGTCATCTAGGGAAGTAACAACACTGTTTTGACAGTATCTGTCATCTAGGGAAGTAACAACACTTTTCTGAAAGTATCTGTCATCTAGGGAAGTAGCAACACTGTTTTGACAATACCTGTCATATAGGGAAGTGGCAGCACTGTTTTGACAATACCTGTCATATAGGGAAGTGGCAACACTGTTTTGACAGTACCTGTCAACTAGGGAAGTAACAACACTGTTTGACAGTACCTGTCATATAGGGAAGTGGCAACACTGTTCTGACAGTATCTGTCATATAGGTAAGTGGCAACACTGTTTTGACAGTATCTGTCATCCAGAATCTACATGCTTTTATAAATTATTATTATTATTATTATTATTATTATTATTATTGTTACTGTTGCTGTATTATATTCCTGGAGAAAGTGAGGGCTAGAAGTTAATCAAATTTGATCCGTGGAAGGGGTTAGTAGCTCCAATTCGCCGGATCAAGAGCCCTTCACCAGCTTGTTTAGTTCCAGCAGATCAGCTGACCCCTTCACTGTCGGAGGGGGAGGTGTGGGGTGTCGATGGTGGGGGAGAGGGGGGTGTTGGATGGGAGGGTATAGGGAGAGAGAGAGTGTTCACCCATAACTGAACAAATCATTGAACTTCTTTATTAAGTTCACCGTCAACTCTTTACTGGGAACTTATTCACCTACAGATTACGTTATATAAACACAGGTCACTGCTTTCTGCGTTAGTTGCGTCATTTCCAGGTGGACGTCTGGCAGGGGGGGCATCTGGCACTGCCGAGGAGAGCAGCGCTGCCAGCTGTACGAGTGTGTCAACAAGAGCAGTCCTGTCGGATCTACGAGTTCATCTGAGGATGAGGGTCTCCTAGACAGTTCCAGAGGTATATTGGAGGCTTCAGTGATCAAGCTATGGAGGCTTCAATAAGAAATTCTCAAACTATCAGAAGGATACTGTTCATTGGTAAGGTCAGTAAGGACCACCAACCGCGACCCAAAAGGCTGCATACAGCACAAGCCCTATAAACCACAACAAGAGGTTGATAAATCTGCATACGGCGTAAGCTGTCAGTGGCCCTATAAAACCACAACAATAGGTTGATATAGCTGCACACGGCGTAAGTTGTCATTGACCCTAGAAACCCACAACAAGAGGTTGGTAGAAAACCACAACAAGAGGTTGGTAGACCTGCCTACGGCGTAAGCTGTCATTGACCCTACAAACCCACAACAAGAGGTTGGTAGAAAACCACAACAAGAGGTTGGTAGACCTGCCTACGGCGTAAGCTGTCAGTGACCCTACAAACCCACAACAAGAGGTTGGTACAAAACCACAACAAGAGGTTGGTAGACCTGCCTACGGCGTAAGCTGTCATTGACCCTACAAACCCACAACAAGAGGTTGGTAGAAAACCACAACAAGAGGTTGGTAGACCTGCCTACGGCGTAAGCTGTCATTGACCCTACAAACCCACAACAAGAGGTTGGTACAAAACCACAACAAGAGGTTGGTAGACCTCCCTACGGCGTAAGCTGTCAGTGACCCTACAAAACCACAACAAGAGGTTGGTAGACCTCCCTACGGCGTAAGCTGTCAGTGACCCTACAAAACCACAACAAGAGGTTGGTAGACCTGCCTACGGCGTAAGCTGTCAGTGACCCTACAAACCACAACAAGAGGTTGGTAGACCTGCCTACGGCAAGCTTCGTGACCCTACAAAACCACAAAAATAGGTTGGTAGACCTCCTACGGCGTGCTGTCAGTGACCCTACAAACCACAACAAGAGGTTGGTAGACCTGCTACGGCGTAAGCTGTCAGTGACCTACAAACCCACAACAAGAGGTTGGTACAAACCACAACAAGAGGTTGGTAGACCTCCTACGGCTAAGCTGTCAGTGACCCTACAAACCCACAACAAGAGGTTGTAGACCTGCCTAGGCGTAGCTGTCAGTGACCCTACAAAACCACAACAAGAGGTTGGTAGACCTGCCTACGGCGTAAGCTGTCAGTGACCCTACAAACCCACAACAAGCCACCAATATCTGACACTGCATCAAATTTTCTTCTCCCCAGAGAACTGCCATCAAGACCAGCTTTCAGAGTGTAGCTCTACTCCCAGGCCCCTCTAGGACCCATATGGATTTAGCGCTTCGCCGTGATTGAGTCTACCCTACGACACAGTATATATGTAGGAGATATGCGAGACCCTTTTATATTGAACACAAAATGAATCTCGCGTGTCTGATGTGTAGTATGTGAGTATACTCTCAGTATACTGCATGTGAGTACACTGCATAGGAGTATACTGCATAGTAGTAGCATGTGAGTATACTGTATGTGCGTATACTGCGTATACGCACATATGGTATACGCAGTATACCATATGGTATGCACATGTGGTATACGCACATGTGAGTATACCACATGTGCGTATACCAACACCTGAGCACCTCAAAAAGGCTTAAAAGTTCAGTGTATTTTAATCCCTCAGAGAATAATGTATTTTGATTAATTTGTAATTATTAAAAGTCTGATAATTACGAGAGCAATTATCAGGATGATTCCTGGGTAATTTTGACGTAATTGATCGTTGGTATACACAGTGAAAGATGTGTATATCTCTCAGTGTATATACATATCTCTCAGTGTATATACACGTAGAGGTGTATATCTCTTAGTGTATATTCATCGTGAGGTGTATATTTCCCATTGTATATACAGTACGCCGAAAGGTGTATATCTCTGTGTACGTACACTGAGAGGTATACACATCTCAGTATACACACACCGAGAAGTATGTATTTCTTAGTTTATATACACTGATAGGTGTATATCTCTCACTTGTATATAAAGCAAGTAGTTTATATCAGATATATATATATATATATATATATATATATATATATATATATATATATATATATAATATATATATATATATATATATATACTGAGAGTTTAATCTGTTTTATAGATTAGACGATATGCAGCCTTAACGATCATCGTGTAGTCGATAGGCTTCAAATCCCATTAACCAACCAACAGTAATTAATTGATAAGATGAGCTGATAAGATTGTTTTGATGCGACTGACTGATGGAACTGTGACTGTTGACTTACTTAATTGACTGGTAAGAAAATACCGGAGAGGGAGAGGTCATTATTTGGGTTCTGTGGGAGAGGTTGATAATCCAGGATAACCCAGAGAAGCCAAGCAGTGTGGCTTACTTCCGCTGGGGTTGTCATAACCCAGGATAACCCAGGGAAGCCAAGCAGTGTGGCTTACTTCCGCTGGGGTCGTCATAACCCAGGATAACCCAGGGAAGCCAAGCAGTGTGGCTTACTTCCGCTGGGGTTGTCATAACCCAGAATTACCCAGGGAAGCCAAGCAGTATGGCTTACTTCAACTGGGGTTGTCATAACCCAGGATAACCCAGGGAAGCCAAGCAGTGTGGCTTACGTCATCTGGGGTCGTCATAACCCAGGGAAGCCAAGCAGTGAGGTAATCTCCCCAGAAGTAAATAGATGAACATCTACCTAGATCAACATCTACCTATTTACTTCTAGGTGAACAGAAGCAACAGGAATAAGGTGACTGCCACCCAGGTACCTATTTCCTGCTAGGTGAACATAGGTCAACAGGTGTGAGGAACCATCCGTACATCTCAGCCTACCCGGATATCGAACCCGGAACCTATCGGTTGTGAGCCCAAAGCTGCAGCACTGAGCCAGGATAAAACAGCGAGCTCTCTGCTGTGTTGTGGTGGATGATAACAACGTGACTCTGGTCTTTAAAAAACCTCTCAGAATATCTCATAAAAACCTAACTCGTGGGTTTTCTTTTTTGAGTTTTCAAGACCGAGGGACTGAACACCTGTCAAGTCTGAAAGACTGAACACCTGTCAAGTCTGAGGGACTTAACACATGTCAAGTCTGAGGGACTGAACACCTGTCAAGTCTGAGGGACTGAACACCTGTCAAGTCTGAGGGACTGAACACCTGTCAAGTCTGAGGGACTTAACACATGTCAAGTCTGAGGGACTTAACACCTGTCAAGTCTGAGGGACTAAACACCTGTCAAGTCTGAGGGACTTAACACATGTCAAGTCTGAGGGACTGAACACCTGTCAAGTCTGAGGGACTGATCACCTCCTGTCAAGTCTGAGAGACTGAACACCTCCTGTCAAGTCTGAGGGACTGAACACCTGTCAAGTCTGAGGGACTGATCACCTCCTGTCAAGTCTGAGGGACTGATCACCTCCTGTCAAGTCTGAGGACTGAACACCTCCTGTCAAGTCTGAGGGACTGAACACCTGTCAAGTCTGAGGGACTGATCACCTGTCAAGTCTGAGGGACTGATCACCTCCTGTCAAGTCTGAGAGACTGAACACCTCCTGTCAAGTCTGAGAGACTGAACACCTGTCAAGTCTGAGGGACTGATCACCTCCTGTCAAGTCTGAGGACTGATCACCTCCTGTCAAGTCTGAGGGACTGAACACCTGTCAAGTCTGAGAGACTGATCACCTCCTGTCAAGTCTGAGGGACTGAACACCTCCTGTCAAGTCTGAGAGACTGATCACCTCCTGTCAAGTCTTAGAGACTGAACACCTCCTGTCAAGTCTGAGGGACTGAACACCTCCTGTCAAGTCTGAGAGACTGATCACCTCCTGTCAAGTCTTAGAGACTGAACACCTCCTGTCAAGTCTGAGGGACTGATTACCTCCTGTCAAGTCTTAGAGACTGAACACCTCCTGACAAATCTGAGGGATTGATCACCTCCTGTCAAGTCTGAGAGACTGAACACCTCCTGTCAAGTCTGAGAGACTGAACACCTCCTGTCAAGTCTGAGAGACTGAACACCTCCTGTCAAGTCTGAAGGACTGATCACCTCCTGTCAAGTCTGAGGGACTTAACACATGTCAAGTCTGACGGACTGAACACCTGTCAAGTCTGAGGGACTGAACACATGTCAAGTCTGAAAGACTGAACACCTGTCAAATCTGAAGGACTGAACACCTCCTGTCAAGTCTGAGGGACTGATCACCTCCTGTCAAGTCTGAGAGACTGAACACCTGTCAAGTCTGAGGGACTGATCACCTCCTGTCAAGTCTGAGAGACTGAACACCTGTCAAGTTTGAGGGACTGATCACCTCCTGTCAAGTCTGAGAGACTGAACACCTGTCAAGTCTGAGGGACTGATCACCTCCTGTCAAGTCTGAGAGACTGAACACCTGTCAAGTCTGAGGGACTGATCACCTCCTGTCAAGTCTGAGGACTGAACACCTGTCAAGTCTGAGGGACTGATCACCTCCTGTCAAGTCTGAGAGACTGAACACCTGTCAAGTCTGAGGGACTGATCACCTCCTGTCAAGTCTGAGAGACTGAACACCTCCTGTCACGTCTGAGAGACTGAACACCTCCTGTCAAGTCTGAAGGACTGATCACCTCCTGTCAAGTCTGAAGGACTGATCACCTCCTGTCAAGTCTGAGAGACTGAACACCTCCTGTCAAGTCTGACGGACTGATCACCTCCTGTCAAGTCTGAGAGACTGAACACCTGACAAATCTGAGGGATTGATCACCTCCTGTCAAGTCTGAGAGACTGAACACCTCCTGTCAAGTCTGAGGGACTGATCACCTGTCAAGTCTGAGGGACTGAAGACGTCAATTTACCTTTTTATATCTTTCATGGTTTAATATCTGTGTTAGATTGATAAAACCATTGGTGGGCGAAATGTCTCCACAATAAAGACACCCAGGTGTTCACATGTGTCTTATTTATTTAGATATATGAAAAGAAAATAGCTTTATATATATATGTGTGTGTGTGTGTGTGTGTGTGTGCTTCTGAGGTCCTCTTCAGCTGGTAGAGTTGTAGGGTTGAGATGTAATAATGTGGTGAGGCAGTAGTGTTGATTTTGGAGAGGCGGCGTCCTCTTGAGAGGGAGAGAGAGAGAGAGAGAGACAGAGGCAATGACCCTCTTGACAGCTAAGAGCAACACACCCTGGGTTACGTACAGGTGACCAATGATGCCTTCCTGACGGAGGTTATTAGCCTGCATTGTTGACTATAAACCTAAGCGCACACACACACATACACTTGCAAAAAAAAGAGATACCAAGTGGATCGACAAGTGCCTCTGAGCAAGTGTAACTAAACCACTTATAACAGTGAGAGGGTATATCAAGACGTGTGTTAATACGTCATTCTGTGAGGTGGAAGACACTACTGGGATCCCATGCTTAGTCACATATAGTTAAGAGGTCAAGTAAATGTTCTTTACTGGTGACCTCAAACTAATGAGAATACTAGAGCATTGATCAAGCCATGACAAGACTAGATCAAGGTATGACAAGACTAGACAAGGCTAGATCAAGCTGTGACAAGACTAGATCAAGCTGTGACAAGACTAGATCAAGCTGTGACAAGACTACATCAGGCTATGACAAGACTACATCAGGCTATGACAAGACTAGATCAAGCTATGACAAGGCTAGATCAAGCTGTGACAAGACTAGATCAAGCTGTGACAAGACTAGATCAAGCTGTGACAAGACTAGATCAAGCTGTGACAAGACTAGATCAAGCTGCACGAGTGGTCAGAGATCTACTGCACTTTAACTCAAAAAATGGAAGGTCTTGTAAATCAGAAAGGCTGGAGGACCACCAATTGTATAGTCTGGGAAGAAAGAGCTCACAAAAAAGTGAACAAGTAGAAGGATTTGAGAGTAATCATTACATCAAACATATCACCAGAGGCGCGTCATATATAACACACAACATTAGCAACGGATGCGACGCCAGCAATTCTCAGAATTGCCATAAGAGAGGCCAGTAAAAAATCCGCTTAAAGATACACAAATAACCCGCATATAGGAATCTTTATGACGACGTTTCGGTCCCACTTGGACCATTAACTAGTCGCACTGTGAATAGTGACTGTGTATTGTTCCAGTCACTGTATTGTGTCTTTGTGGCTTCTTTAAAGTACCACAGACGACGTACGTCAGACTTGTCTCAGAATGCACAGCACCATCATGAAGGTCAATGCTGAGACAACACCATCATGAAGGTCACTGCTGAGACAACACCATCATGAAGGTCACTGCTGAGACAACACCATCATGAAGGTCAATGCTGAGACAACACCATCATGAAGGTCACTGCTGAGACAACACCATCATGAAGGTCACTGCTGAGACAACACCATCATGAAGGTCACTGCTGAGACAACACCACCATGAAGGTCAATGCTGAGACAACACCATCATGAAGGTCAATGCTGAGACAACACCATCATGAAGGTAAATGCTGAGACAACACCATCATGAAGGTCACTGCTGAGACAACACCATCATGAAGGTCAATGCTGAGACAACACCATCATGAAGGTCACTGCTGAGACAACACCACCATGAAAGTCACTGCTGAGACAACACCACCATGAAGGTCACTGCTGAGACAGCACCACCATGAAGGTCACTGCTGAGACAGCACCATCATGAAGGTCACTGCTGAGACAACACCACCATGAAGGTCACTGCTGAGACAACACCACCATGAAGGTCACTGCTGAGACAGCACCAACATGAAGGTCACTGCTGAGACAACACCACCATGAAGGTCACTGCTGAGACAACACCATCATGAAGGTCACTGCTGAGACAACACCACCATGAAGGTCACTGCTGAGACAGCACCACCATGAAGGTCACTGCTGAGACAACACCATCATGAAGGTCACTGCTGAGACAGCACCACAATGAAGGTCACTGCTGAGACAGCACCACCATGAAGGTCACTGCTGAGACAGCACCACCATGAAGGTCACTGCTGAGACAACACCACCATGAAGGTCACTGCTGAGACAGCACCATCATGAAGGTCACTGCTGAGACAGCACCACCATGAAGGTCACTGCTGAGACACACCACCATGAAGGTCACTGCTGAGACAGCACCACCATGAAGGTCACTGCTGAGACAACAACACCATGAAGGTCACTGCTGAGACAGCACCATCATGAAGGTCACTGCTGAGACAGCACCACCATGAAGGTCACTGCTGAGACAACACCACCATGAAGGTCACTGCTGAGACAACACCATCATGAAGGTCACTGCTGAGACAGCACCACCATGAAGGTCACTGCTGAGACAGCACCACCATGAAGGTCATGCTGAGACAGCACCTTCAAAACCTGGACAGAAAGTAGAGGTTTGACAACACCAGGTTCCATAACTGTGAGTGCTGAGGCATTATCAGAGGCTCTGTTATCTCTGGAAGTCACGCAAGAGAGAGAATTACCGGTGGAGACATGATTACGATTTACAAGATACTCAGAAAAGACTTCAAACCAGCCACGAGAGTCGAAATATGGTATAAACAACACGATTTTACTTATTCTATATATATATATATATATATATATATATATATATATATATATATATATATATATATATATATATATATATATATATATATATATTAGCTCTTAATTGTTGGACCATTTTGCAGGTATGAGGCCGGGGCCAGGAACTTGATCTCAACCTACAGTAGACATACACACACACCCTGGAACCATGCCAGCCACGCCTCTCTGTGTGAGTGTGTATATATAGCACTCTACGCCACCCCCACCCACCCGTTGTTCACCACCGTTTCCCACACAGCCCTCCATCACCCACCCGTTTCCAACCACCCACCCAGGACATATGTAACCCATCCATCCACCCACCCGTCTTCCCAACCACCCACCCAGGACATATGTAACCCATCCATCCACCCACCCGTCCGTCTTCCCAACCACCCACCCAGGACATATGTAACCCATCCATCCACCCACCCGTCTTCCCAACCACTCACCCAGGACATATGTAACCCATCCATCCACCCACCCGTTTTTCCCAGAAGGATATAACCCATACACCACTACGTTCCCACCGACATATATAATGCATCCACCCACCCGTTTTTCTTAGCCACCCACCACCCAGGACATATATAACCCATCCACCCACCCACCCATTTTCCAACCCACCCAAGACATATATAATCCATCCACCCACCCGTTTTTTCAGCCAGCCACCCACCCACCCAGGGCCTTAATAAAAGGACCTTCCTAACCCACCCACCCATCCCCAATATCACCCACCCAGTAATTATCAGTGGTCACAGTAAAGAAAGGGTAGCCACAGTTCCTGGGATCAAGAGCCCTTCTCAAAACCCAAGCCCCCCTTCCCACGCCCTTGAAGGGAGAGTCACTTCAGACTAGTCAGTGTACTGAGGAAGGGAAGGTGGACCGCCCTGCTGGTGAAGGTCTCTTGATCTAAGGAAGTGAAGCTACCCCCTCGGTTTCCTCGAATCAAATATATATATATATATATAACTAATAATATTAATAAGCAAAGATGGTAGTTTACCGTGTATGTGTGTATTTGTGTGTGTGTGTGTGTGTGTGTGTGTGTTCCTTACGCAGTCACCTGGACAGACAAAAAAACATGAACGACTTGTTATATTCCGTGATTGTAGACTTGTGGTAGGACACCCTTCCTCTTACACTACCTGCCCTTGTAGCAGCTTGGCTACAAGCCAGTCTAAATCCCTACCCCCTTCCCTAACCCGAGTTAAAACCCCGTATTACGTGTAGTGCACACGTGTTTCGTGTTTTCTGCGTTTGTTGACTCTGGGAAGGTGGGTTGGATAGTCCGCAGGATAGGCACTGGGTTGGGTGGATAGTCTGCAGTATAGGAACTGGGTTGAGGGGATAGTCTGCAGGATAGGCACTGGGTTGGGTGGATAGTCTGCAGGATGGGCACTGGGTTGGGTGGATAGTCTGCAGGATGGGTACTGGGTTGGGTGGATAGTCCGCAGGATAGGCACTGGGTTGGGTGGATAGTCTGCAGGATGGGCACTGGGTTGGGTGGATAGTCTGCAGGATAGGCACTGGGTTGGGTGGATAGTCTGCAGGATGGGCACTGGGTTGGGTGGATAGTCTGCAGGATGGGCACTGGGTTGGGTGGATAGTCCGCAGGATAGGCACTGGGTTGAGTTGATATGCTGCAGGATAGGCACTGGGTTGAGTGGATAGGCTGCAGGATAGGCACTGGGTTGAGTGGATAGGCTGCAGGATAGCACTGGGTGAGTGGATAGGCTGCAGGATAGGCACTGGGGTGAGTGGATAGGCTGCAGGATAGGCACTGGGTTGAGTGGATAGGCTGCAGGATAGGCACTGGGGTTGAGTGGATAGGCTGCAGGATAGGCACTGGGGTTGAGTGGATAGGCTGCAGGATAGGCACTGGGTTGAGTGGATAGGCTGCAGGATAGGCACTGGGTTGAGTGGATAGGCTGCAGGATAGGCACTGGAGTTGAGTGGATAGGCTGCAGGATAGGCACTGGGTTGAGTGGATAGGCTGCAGGATAGGCACTGGGTTGAGTGGATAGGCTGCAGGATAGGCACTGGGTTGAGTGGATAGGCTGCAGGATAGGCACTGGGTTGAGTGGATAGGCTGCAGGATAGGCACTGGGTTGAGTGGATAGGCTGCAGGATAGGCACTGGAGTTGAGTGGATAGGCTGCAGGATAGGCACTGGGTTGAGTGGATAGGCTGCAGGATAGGCACTGGGGTTGAGTGGATAGGCTGCAGGATAGGCACTGGGATTGAGTGGATAGGCTGCAGGATAGGCACTGGGTTGAGTGGATAGCCTGCAGGATAGGCACTGGGTTGAGTGGATAGGCTGCAGGATAGGCACTGGGTTGAGTGGATAGGCTGCAGGATAGGCACTGGGTTGAGTGGATAGGCTGCAGGATAGACACTGGGTTGAGTGGATAGCCTGCAGGATAGGCACTAGGTTGAGTGGATAGGCTGCAGGATAGGCACTGGGTTGAGTGGATAGGCTGCAGGATAGGCACTGGGTTGAGTGGATAGCCTGCAGGATAGGCACTGGGTTGAGTGGATAGCCTGCAGGATAGGCACTAGGTTGAGTGGATAGGCTGCAGGATAGGCACTGGGTTGAGTGGATAGGCTGCAGGATAGACACTGGGTTGAGTGGATAGCCTGCAGGATAGGCACTGGGTTGAGTGGATAGCCTGCAGGATAGGCACTAGGTTGAGTGGATAGGCTGCAGGATAGGCACTGGGTTGAGTGGATAGGCTGCAGGATAGACACTGGGTTGAGTGGATAGGCTGCAGGATAGGCACTGGGGTTGAGTGGATAGGCGTGAAACAGCCGAGTGCTAAGTTTGTGTTGCTGGGAACGGTAGAAAGGACCGGGAGGGGAAGCTGAACTTTAAGCCGCGTCTTAAAGTCAACTATAAACAGTAATTCTGGGAAAAGATCAAGACTAAGAACAATCAGATAAGAGATAACTTTGAACCATTATAAAATATATTTGTAGTTCTGAGTTTGGGCTAATGAATACATGAGAGTGAAGCCAGTAGAAACGCTGGGACTGTTGCTACGTATAGCTCCTCTCCTCTGCTCTGCCCTACAATGTCGTAGATGCTCAATAATAATAATAATAATTTGTATTTCTACAAGTACAAGGTATACAGACCATAGCTGACATCAATGACATACTACTATATAGAGAGCCCCTGATTATGCTGAGCATTTCCCGCAAATTAGGTTAATTTTGTCCCCAGGATGCGACCCACACCAGTAGACTAACACCCCGGTACCTATTTTACTGCTAGGTGAACATGGACAACAGGTGTCTTAGGAAACACGTCCTAATGTTTCCACCCGTACCGGGGATCGAATCACGGACCTCAGTGTGCGAGCTGAGTGCGCCAACAATCGAGCTACAGTTCTACGGGTATTTATGTCTCTGTTTTAGAACTTAAAAAGTAACCCCGGAACGGGTTGGGTTTTAACCCATGGCAAGTGAGTGGTAAAACTCCAGGTCAGTGCGCTAGCCACTGAACCACCGGACTACAATAAAATTCACCCAACTGGGTATATTTATACACCATAAGGAGGTTAGCATGGGCCACCACCGTGACCACTTTCGTGGCTGTGACGAACTCTAGCTCAAGTCTCCTCAAAAAACATGCGAGCATTTCCAGGGATCGAACCTGCTCATTGTGGATCAGGTTCGATCCTGGCACTGCCTCGAAGAGTCAATATCTGTATATTGTATTGATATTGTTTTTATATTCATGAAGAGGTGTCTCGTAGCTGGGTTGGTAGTGCACTCAGCTCACACACTGAGGTCCGTGGTTCGATCCCAGGTACGGGTGGAAACATTTGGGCATATTTCCTTAAGTCATCTGCTGTCCATGTTCACCTAGCAGTAAAATAGGTACCTGGGTGTTAGTCGACTGGTGTGGGTCGCATCCTGGGGACAAAATTAACCTAATTTGCGGGAAATGCTCAGCATAACAAGGGGCTTTCTATATAGTAGTATGTCATTGATGTCAGCTATGGTCTGTATACCTTGTACTTGTACTTGTAGAAATACAAATTATTATTATTCCTACGAGTGAGCAAAAGGGTAATGCCTCTCGGTAGACACTGTTTGCCCCGCCTGCCTGACCCTGGCACCACACTCTCTTGTATTGGTAGTCCAATCTTGAGGATGGTGCCAGTATATGGTGTACCAGTGTTGGAAGATGGTGCCAGTATATAGTGTACCAGTATTGGAGGATGGTGTCAGTATATACTGTACCAGAGTTGGAGGATGGTGCCAGTATATAGTGTACCAGTGTTGGAGGATGGTGCCAGTATATAGTGTACCAGTGTTGGAGGATGGTGCTACTATATGGTGTACCAGTGTTGGAGGATGGTGCCAGTATATAGTGTACCAGTGTTGGAGGATGGTGCTACTATATGGTGTACCAGTGTTGGAGGATGGTGCTACTAATGGTGTACCAGTGTTGGAGGATGGTGCTACTATATGGTGTACCAGTGTTGAAGGATGGTGCTACTATATGGTGTACCAGTGTTGAAGGATGGTGCCAGTATATAGTGTACCAGTGTTGGAGGATGGTGCTACTATATGGTGTACCAGTGTTGGAGGATGGTGCTACTATATGGTGTACCAGTGTTGGAGATGGTGCTACTATATGGTGTACCAGTGTTGGAGGATGATGCTACTATATGGTGTACCAGTGTTGGAGGATGGTGTTACTATATGGTGTACCAGTGTTGGAGGATGGTGCTACTATATGGTGTACCAATGTTGGAGGATGGTGCCAGTATATAGTGTACCAGTGTTGGAGGATGGTGCTACTATATGGTGTACCAGTGTTGGAGGATGGTGCTACTATATGGTGTACCAATGTTGGAGGATGGTGCTACTGTATGGTGTACCAGTGTTGGAGGATGGTGCTACTATATGGTGTACCAGTGTTGAAGGATGGTGCTACTATATGGTGTACCAGTGTTGAAGGATGGTGCTACTATATGGTGTACCAGTGTTGAAGGATGGTGCTACTATATGGTGTACCAGTGTTGAAGGATGGTGCTACTATATGGTGTACCAGTGTTGTTTCCTAAAAGCCACTGAGAAGTCTTGAAGGTTCCCATAAGCCCCTTGAAAGGGATAAGGGGGTTTCAGAAGCTCCTGGGGAGGGGTTTGAGGAGTTCCAGGAAGCCTCTCTCTTAAGAGAAGGGACAATAAATTCCCAGAAGCCCTAGGGGAAGAGGGTAAGGGGAAATCAAAGGGAAGGAGGGTAAGAGGAATCCCTAGGGAAGGAGGGTAAGGGGAAGTCCTAGGGAAGGAGGGTAAGGGGAAGTCCTAGGGAAGGAGGGTAAGGGGAAGCCCAAGGGAAGGAGGGTAAGGGGAAGTCCTAGGGAAGAAGGGTAAGGGGAAGCCCTAGGGGAGGAGGGTAAGGAACAGCGACCTCAAGAATACTGCTGGTTCCAGAGGAAAATCTTTCACCATCATTCATTCAATCACTGTCTTGCCTGAAGCGTGTTAACATCACAGTTCAGATGACTCTCCCAAGTGCAACATCCTCCCTCTCCTCCTTCAGAGTGCAAGCAAAGTACTTCCCACCTCTGGTACTAAAGTCTGGATAACCAGTTTTCCCCCTGAATCCCTTAATGTTACCCTGCTCGCACTCCAACAGCAAGTCTAATCGTAAAACCCACTTGCCTCCACTCACTCCTTCCCAACATGATGGATGTCCAAGTCCTTTAGTACTCAAATTTTCTTTACCTTTTCCTCCAGCCTCTCAGGAAAAGCCCCCTTCCTCTCCTTCCCTCCACCCGAGACTTATGCATTCTCATAGTCATCCTGTTTTGCTCCATCCTCTCTAAATGTCCAAACTACCGCAACAACTCTCTGAATAATACTTCTGGTAATCTCACACCTTTCTTTCTAATCTCCAAACTATATTCACACCACATATTGCCCTCGAACACGCCACCTCCTACCTCCTTCTAATTATCTTCCTCGCTGCAACATTTACAACCCATGCTTCACACCCATATAACAGTGTTGCTACTACTACTATCCCCTCGTACATTATTTCCCCCCCCCCCTCCTCAAGTTTTTTTTCTCTGTTACTAGTTTCCACAGATGCCTCAACACCACACATCTTTCTTCACTTTTCTAGTCTGTGGTTCAACTCTTCTTCCATAAACCTATTATTATTATTATTATTATTATTATTATTATTATTATTATTATTATTATTATTATTATTATTATTATGATTATTATGTTCTCACAACTTTCGAAAATTAGTGAATTAAAGTCATTACCAACAGCCTTCCTGTATATAAGAGGAATTACGAACAGACCTCTGTCTCTGTGTTTGTCTCTCTACCTGTCTCTCTGTCTCTGTGTCTGTCTCTCTGTCTGTCTCTCTGTCTCTGTCTGTATGTCTGTCTCTCTGTCTCTGTGTCTGTCTCTCTGTCTGTGTCTGTCTCTCTGTCTCTGTCTCTGTGTCTGTCTCTCTGTCTCTGTCTCAGTGTCTGTCTCTCTGTCTCTGTCTGTGTCTGTCTTCAAGAGGAAACGGGATAAGTTGTTGAGGTCACTTGCTGATGAGCCAGGCTGTGGTGTACACTCTGGATTGCGTCCTGCTAGCAGTAACGGTCTGATTGATTAGACCATCAACCAGGCTGTTACTGCTCACCGGAATCAACAACAGGTAGACCGCAGGTAGATAGATATTGTTAGTAATATAGATAATAATGACGATATTACCAAAGAAAGAGAAAGAGAGAGAGAGGAACCAAAAGCTGGCATAATGCCCAAAAAGATCAAAGGGGCACCGCCCCCCGCTCCCTTACACCCCACATGGCACCAGCACTCTCTCCAACACTCCCACATTCCTCTCCCACATTCCCCCCCCCTCTCTCTTTCCCCAACATCATCATTCTCAGGTGATAACCGTACCAATAATGGTCACTCTGGTCACTCGTCTGGTCACTCTTCTATTCACTCTTCTGGTCACTCGTCTTGTCACTTATGGTCACTGGTCACTCTTCTGGTCACTTTTCACTATGGTCACTCGTCTGGTCACTCCTCTGGTCACGCTTCTGGTCACTCTGGTCACTCGTCTAGTTACTCGTCTGGTCATTCTGGTTACTCGTCTGGTCACTGGTTACTCGTGTGGTCATTCTGGTTACTCGTCTAGTTACTCGTCTGGTCATTCTGGTTACTCGTCTGGTCATTCTGGTTACTCGTCTGGTCATTCTGGTTACTCGTCTAGTTACTCGTCTGGTCATTCTGGTTACTCGTCTGGTCATTCTGGTTACTCGTCTGGTCATTCTGGTTACTCGTCTGGTCATTCTGGTTACTCGTCTGGTCACTGGTTACTCGTCTGGTCACTGGTTACTCGTCCGGTCATTCTGGTTACTCGTCTGGTCATTCTGGTTACTCGTCTGGTCACTGGTTACTCGTGTGGTCACTGGTCACTCGTCTGGTCACTGGTTACTAGTCTCGTCACTCTGGATACTCGTCTGGTCACTGGTTATTCGTCTGGTCATTCTGGTTACTCGTCTGGTCATTCTGGTCACGCTTCTGGTCACTTTGGTCACTCATCTGGTCATTCTGGTTACTCGTCTGGTCATTCTGGTCACTCGTCAGGTCACTCTTTAAAATCCTCAATTTTGTCTCTTTTGTCAGTAAGTTGGACAGTACAAATACTTGAATAATTCTGCACCACAAAACATGACCAGAATTGTGTCAAGACAACCCTCTCACTGTCATCCACCACTGTCATCCACCACTGTCATCCATCACTGTCATCCACCACTCATACTTTACTGTCATCCATCATTCATCCATCACTCATACTTTACTGTCATCCATCACTGTCATCGATTACTGTCATCCATCACTGTCATCCATCACTCATACTTTACTGTCATCGATTACTGTCATCCACCACTGCCATCCATCACTCATACTTTACTGTCATCCACTACTGTCATCCATCACTCATACTTTACTGTCATCCATCACTGTCATCGATTACTGTCATCCACCACTGCCATCCATCACTCATACTTTACTGTCATCTATCACTGTCATCGATTACTGTCATCCATCACTGTCATCGATTACTTATCCACCATTGTCATCCACCACTGTCATCCACCACTCATACTTTACTGTCATCCATCATTCATCCATCACTCATACTTTACTGTCATCCATCACTGTCATCGATTACTGTCATCCACCACTGCCATCCATCACTCATACTTTACTGTCATCTATCACTGTCATCGATTACTGTCATCCATCACTGTCATCGATTACTTATCCACCATTGTCATCCACCACTGTCATCCACCACTCATACTTTACTGTCATCCATCATTCATCCATCACTCATACTTTACTGTCATCCATCACTGTCATCGATTACTGTCATCCACCACTGCCATCCATCACTCATACTTTACTGTCATCCACTACTGTCATCCATCACTCATACTTTACTGTTATCCATCACTGTCATCGATTACTGTCATCCATCACTCATCCATCACTGTCATCCATCACTCATACTTTACTGTCATCCACCACTGTCATCCATCACTCATACTTTACTGTCATCCATCACTCATCGATTACTGTCATCCATCACTGTCATCGATTACTTATCCACCAGTGTCATCCAACACTGCCATCCACCACTGTCATCGATTACTTATCCACCAGAGTCATCCAACACTGTCATCCACTACTGTCACTGACTGTTATTTGTGACCCACGGCCCAAAAATGACTTAATTTCTCCATGTTAATTCCAACGTATTAATATGGTGTGTGTGTGCAATAAGAATACGTATCTGTGTCTAGTATAATGACTTAATAACACGCCCTGATGATACAGATAGTATGATACAGCCAGAATGATACAGGCAGAATGATACAGCCAGAATGATACAGCCAGTATGATACAGCTAGAATGATACAGCCAGTATGATACAGCCAGAATGATGCAGCCAGTATGATACAGCCAGAATTATACAGTCAGTATGATACAACCAGTATGATACAGCCAGAATGATACAGCCAGTATGATACAGCCAGAATTATACAGCCAGTATGATACAGCCAGAATTCTACAGTCAGTATGATACAACCAGTATGATACAGCCAGAATTATACAGTCAGTATGATACAGCCAGAATGATACAGCCAGAATGATATAGCCAGAATGATACAGCCAGAATGATACAGTCAGTATGATACAGCCAGTATAATACAGCCAGTATTATACAGCCAGTATGATACAGCCAGTATAATACAGCCAGTAAATTAGACACACATGCAACACTTGGGTATCTTTATTGAGGAAACGTTTCGCCACACAGTGGCTTCATCAGTCCATACAAAGCAGAATCGTGAAGAACAGGAGGAGTTTGAGGTAATCAGTCCCTCAACCTTGAGTCGATGTTGTCAATCCATCAATCTTGAAAAGAATACAGCATATGTGCGAAGGAGAAGCGTATATACCGTAGGCAGGAGAGGTGCAGCAGTCGTACGTGGTGTCACATTTGACCAGTGTGAAAGTAGGTCGTGCCCAAGGGTTGGGCAAGTGAAGAAATCCCTGTATTAAGATCCCAAGATGTTGCTGTGTCAGACAGGATGTAGATGAATGGTTCAG
Organism: Cherax destructor; assembly: GCA_009830355.1. Lineage (NCBI taxonomy): Eukaryota > Metazoa > Arthropoda > Malacostraca > Decapoda > Parastacidae > Cherax > Cherax destructor. The sequence goes on from WNWK01000250.1 coordinate 442,556, forward strand.
AGAACCGACAAGTTGATAAATTAGACACATATGCAACACTTGGGTATCTTTATTGAGGAAACGTTTCGCCTAACTAAGCCCAATAGTCAGAAAGCCCTGGTTAAACTAGTCTTTTACAATAGTTCCACTTCATTCAGAAAGGGTTCTATATTCTCAGCAGTTCATCAACACTTCTCCACTGAGTCTAAGTTGTCCTAACCTCTCCAAGCAACAACAACAGCGACAATAGCAATAATAATAACAAAAACAACACCAACAACAATAATAGTTTTGCAGCCACGTATTGATACTTCTGAAAATAAAAAATTACTGGGCCAACACAAAATTGACTAATGTTAGAATATGAAACTGATGTCTCTGGTGTGTATTGTGGTTACAAAGGTGCCCAGTGGTCTTTAAGGAAGTCACAAAGGTGCCCAGTGGTCTTTAAGGAAGTCACAAAGGTGCCCAGTGGTCTTTAAGGAAGTCACAAAGGTGCCCAGTGGTCTTTAAGGAGTCAGGAAGGAGCTGTCCAATAGTCTTTAAGGAAATCACAGAGAAGCTGTACAATAGTCTTTAAGGAAGTCACAGAGAAGCTGTCCCATAGTCTTTAAGGAAGTCACAGAGAAGCTGTCCCATAGTCTTTAAGGAAGTCACAGAGAAGCTGTCCCATAGTCTTTAAGGAAGTCACAGAGAAGCTGTCCAGGAGGTGTCTGCTGAGGTCATCAGTTAGTTCCTGGAGGATGTCACTAGGTGGCACTGAACAGTATCTGACAGACGACATCAAAACAGTGAAGAACGTTAAAGTGAAACTAAAACTGTTATAATCCGTTTTAAAAGTTAAGTAGACATGAGTCTGTGTCCTGAACTGAGACGTTCAATATTGTCAGCACTGTGTCATAACAACGTTCAGTAGTGTCAGCACTGTGTCATAACAACGTTCAGTAGTGTCAGCACTGTGTCATAACAACGTTCAGTAGTGTCAGCACTGTCATAACAACGTTCAGTAGTGTCAGCACTGTGTCATAACAACGTTCAGTAGTGTCAGCACTGTGTCATAACAACGTTCAGTATTGTCAGCACTGTGTCATAACAACGTTCAGTATTGTCAGCACTGTGTCATAACAACGTTCAGTAGTGTCAGCACTGTGTCATAACAACGTTCAGTAGTGTCAGCACTGTGTCATAACAACGTTCAGTAGTGTCAGCACTGTGTCATAACAACGTTCAGTAGTGTCAGCACTGTGTCATAACAACGTTCAGTAGTGTCAGCACTGTGTCATAACAACGTTCAGTAGTGTCAGCACTGTGTCATAACAACGTTCAGTAGTGTCAGCACTGTCACAACAACGTTCAGTAGTGTCAGCACTGTGTCATAACAACGTTCAGTAGTGTCAGCACCGTGTCATAACAACGTTCAGTAGTGTCAGCACTGTGTCACAAGAACGTTCAGTAGTGTCAGCACTGTGTCATAACGTTCAGTAGTGTCAGCACTGTCATAACAACGTTCAGTATTGTCAGCACTGTGTCATAACAACGTTCAGTAGTGTCAGCACTGTGTCATAACAACGTTCAGTAGTGTCAGCACTGTGTCATAACAACGTTCAGTAGTGTCAGCACTGTGTCATAACAACGTTCAGTAGTGTCAGCACCGTGTCATAACAACGTTCAGTAGTGTCAGCACTGTGTCACTAGAACGTTCAGTAGTGTCAGCACTGTGTCATAACGTTCAGTAGTGTCACCACTGTCATAACAACGTTCAGTATTGTCAGCACTGTGTCATAACAACGTTCAGTATTGTCAGCACCGTGTCATAACAACGTTCAGTATTGTCAGCACTGTGTCATAACAATGTTCAGTAGTGTCAGCACTGTGTCATAACAACGTTCAGTAGTGTCAGCACTGTGTCATAACAACGTTCAGTAGTGTCAGCACCGTGTCATAACAACGTTCAGTAGTGTCAGCACTATGTCATAACAACGTTCAGTAGTGTCAGCACTGTGTCATAACAACGTTCAGTAGTGTCAGCACTGTGTCATAACAACGTTCAGTAGTGTCAGCACTGTGTCATAACGTTCAGTAGTGTCAGCACTGTGTCATAACGTTCAGTAGTGTCAGCACTGTGTCATAACGTTCAGTAGTGTCAGCACTGTGTCATAACAACGTTCAGTAGTGTCAGCACTGTGTTATAACAACGTTCAGTAGTGTCAGCACTGTGTCATAACAACGTTCAGTAGTGTCAGCACCGTGTCATAACAACGTTCAGTAGTGTCAGCACTGTGTCATAACAACGTTCAGTAGTGTCAGCACCGTGTCATAACAACGTTCAATAGTGTCAGCACTGTGTCATAACAACGTTCAGTAGTGTCAGCACTGTGTCATAACAACGTTCAGTAGTGTCAGCACTGTCATAACAACGTTCAGTAGTGTCAGCACCGTGTCATAACAACGTTCAGTAGTGTCAGCACTGTGTCATAACAACGTTCAGTAGTGTCAGCACTGTGTCATAACGTTCAGTAGTGTCAGCACTGTGTCATAACAACGTTCAGTAGTGTCAGCACCGTGTCATAACAACGTTCAGTAGTGTCAGCACTGTGTCATAACAACGTTCAGTATTGTCAGCACTGTGTCATAACAACGTTCTGTAGTGTCAGCATTGTGTCATAACAACGTTCAGTAGTGTCAGCACTGTGTCATAACAACGTTCAGTAGTGTCAGCACTGTGTCATAACAACGTTCAGTATTGTCAGCACTGTGTCATAACAACGTTCAGTAGTGTCAGCATTGTGTCATAACAACGTTCAGTATTGTCAGCACTGTGTCATAACAACGTTCAGTAGTGTCAGCACTGTCATAACAACGTTCAGTAGTGTCAGCACTGTGTCATAACAACGTTCAGTATTGTCAGCACTGTCATAACAACGTTCAGTATTGTCAGCACTGTGTCATAACAACGTTCAGTAGTGTCAGCACTGTGTCATAACAACGTTCAGTATTGTCAGCACTGTGTCATAACGTTCAGTAGTGTCAGCACTGTGTCATAACAACGTTCAGTAGTGTCAGCCCTGTGTCATAACAACGTTCAGTATTGTCAGCACTGTCATAACAACGTTCAGTATTGTCAGCACTCTCATAACAACGTTCAGTAGTGTCAGCACTGTGTCATAACAACGTTCAGTAGTGTCAGCACTGTGTCATAACAACGTTCAGTATGTCAGCACTGTCATAACAACGTTCAGTATTGTCAGCACTGTTCATAACAACGTTCAGTAGTGTCAGCACTGTGTCATAACAACGTTCAGTAGTGTCAGCACTGTGTCATAACAACGTTCAGTAGTGTCAGCACTGTGTCATAACGTTCAGTAGTGTCAGCACTGTGTCATAACAACGTTCATAGTGTCAGCACTGTGTCATAACAACGTTCAGTAGTGTCAGCACTGTGTCATAACGTTCAGTAGTGTCAGCACTGTGTCCATAACAACGTTCAGTATGTCAGCACTGTGTCATAAAACGTTCAGTAGTGTCAGCACTGTGTCATAAACGTTCAGTAGTGTCAGCAACGTGTCATAACAACGTTCAGTAGTGATCAGCACTGTGTATAACAACGTTCAGTAGTGTCAGCACGTGTCATAACAACGTTCAGTATGTCAGCACTGGTCATAACAACGTTCAGTATGTCAGCACTGTGTCATAACAACGTTCAGTAGTGTCAGCACTGTGTCATAACAACGTTCAGTATTGTCAGCACTAGTGTCATAAACGTTCAGTATTGTCAGCACTGTTCATAACAACGTTCAGTAGTGTCAGCACTGTGTCATAACAACGTTCAGTAGTGTCAGCACTGTGTCATAACAACGTTCAGTAGTGTCAGCACTGTGGCATAAGAACGTTCAGTAGTGTCAGCACTGTGTCATAACGTTCAGTAGTGTCAGCACTGGTCATAACAGCGTTCAGTATTGTCAGCACTGTGTCATAACGTTCAGTAGTGTCAGCACGTGTCATAACGTTCAGTAGTGTCAGCACTGTGTCATAACAACGTTCAGTAGTGTCAGCACTGTGTCATAACAACGTTCAGTAGTGTCAGCACTGTGTCATAACAACGTTCATTAGTGTCAGCACCGTGTCATAACAACGTTCAGTAGTGTCAGCACTGTGTTATAACAACGTTCAGTAGTGTCAGCACTGTCATAACAACGTTCAGTAGTGTCAGCACGTGTCATAACAACGTTCAGTATGTCAGCACGTGTCATAACAACGTTCAGTATGTCAGCACTGTGTCATAACAACGTTCAGTAGTGTCAGCACTGTGTCATAACAACGTTCAGTAGTGTCAGCACGTGTCATAACAACGTTCAGTAGTGTCAGCACTGTGTCATAACAACGTTCAGTATGTCAGCACTGTGTCATAACAACGTTCAGTATTGTCAGCACTGTGTCATAACAACGTTCAGTAGTGTCAGCACTGTGTCATAACAACGTTCAGTAGTGTCAGCACTGTGTCATAACAGCGTTCAGTATTGTCAGCACTGTGTCATAACAACGTTCAGTAGTGTCAGCACTGTGTCATAACAACGTTCAGTAGTGTCAGCACTGTGTCATAACAACGTTCAGTAGTGTCAGCACTGTGTCATAACAACGTTCAGTAGTGTCAGCACTGTGTCATAACAACGTTCAGTATTGTCAGCACTGTGTCATAACGTTCAGTAGTGTCAGCACTGTGTCATAACAACGTTCAGTAGTGTCAGCACTGTGTCATAACAACGTTCAGTATTGTCAGCACTGTCATAACAACGTTCAGTATTGTCAGCACTGTCATAACAACGTTCAGTAGTGTCAGCACTATGTCATAACAACGTTCAGTAGTGTCAGCACTGTGTCATAACAACGTTCAGTAGTGTTAGCACTGTGTCATAACGTTCAGTAGTGTCAGCACTGTGTCATAACAACGTTCATTAGTGTCAGCACTGTGTCATAACAACGTTCAGTAGTGTCAGCACTGTGTCATAACGTTCAGTAGTGTCAGCACTGTGCCATATATACCAGATATATATATACCAGAGAACTAATAAATGCAACTGTAAATAATGGCTGCCTTCCTTCCCTTCACTATGCACTGTGACTAAATGGTTCAGGTCTGAGCGAAACGTCGTTATAAGCGTCATTCTCCTATGAGTGGGTTATTTGTGTATTGTTCCAGTCACGGTATTGTGCCTTTGTATTGTTCCAGTCACGGTATTGTGCCTTTGTATTGTTCCAGTCACGGTATTGTGCCTTTGTATTGTTCCAGTCACGGTATTGTGACTTTGTATTGTTCCATTCACGGTATTGTGCCTTTGTATTGTTCCAGTCACGGTATTGTGCCTTTGTATTGTTACAGTCACGGTATTGTGCCTTTGTATTGTTCCAGTCACGGTATTGTGTCTTTGTATTCCATTCACGGTATTGTTCATTTGTATTGTTCCAGTCACGGTATTGTGCCTTTGTATTGTTCCAGTCACGGTATTGTGTCTTTGTATTGTTCCATTCACGGTATTGTGCCTTTGTATTGTTCCAGTCACGGTATTGTCTGTATTGTTCCAGTCACGGTATTGTGTCTTTGTATTGTTCCATTCACGGTATTGTGTCTTTGTATTGTTCCATTCACGGTATTGTGTCTTTATATTGTTCCAGTCACGGTATTGTGTCTGTATTGTTCCAGTCACGGTATTGTGTCTTTGTATTGTTTCAGTCACGGTATTGTGTGTATTGTTCCATTCACGGTATTGTACCTTTGTATTGTTCCAGTCACGGTATTGTGACTTTGTATTGTTCCAGTCACGGTATTGTGACTGTATTGTTCCAGTCACGGTATTGTGACTGTGTTGTTCCAGTCACGATATTGTGCCTTTGTATTGTTCCAGTCACGGTATTGTGACTTTGTATTGTTCCAGTCACGGTATTGTGACTGTATTGTTCCAGTCACGGTATTGTGACTGTATTGTTCCAGTCACGGTATTGTGTCTGTATTGTTCCAGTCACGATATTGTGCCTTTGTATTGTTCCAGTCACGGTATTGTGACTTTGTATTGTTCCAGTCACGGTAAAGTGACTGTGTATTGTTCCAATCACGGTATAGTGACTGTGTATTGTTCCAATCACGGTATAGTGACTGTGTATTGTTCCAGTCACCGTATTGTGACTGTGTATTGTTCCAATCACGGTATAGTGACTGTGTATTGTTCCAGTCACGGTATTGTGACCGTGTATTGTTCCAATCACGGTATAGTGACTGTGTATTGTTCCAATCACGGTATAGTGACTGTGTATTGTTCCAGTCACGGTATTGTGACTGTGTATTGTTCCAATCACGGTATAGTGACTGTGTATTGTTCCAATCACGGTATAGTGACTGTGTATTGTTCCAATCACGGTATAGTGACTGTGTATTGTTCCAATCACGGTATAGTGACTGTGTATTGTTCCAATCACGGTATAGTGACTGTGTATTGTTTAAAGTCAGATAATCACTTTTTCTTTGCAGTCTAACAGTCACACATTTGACTTTTATATAATGACGTTGCGTTATACGCTGACGTTGCTTTATACGCTGACGTTGTGTTATGTACTGACGTTGAATTATATACTGATGAGTAAGACACATGTGCAACACCTTTGTGTCTTTACTGGCGAAAACTTTGGCCTACTCACCAGTGTTTCTAAGAACACACGAATATAGGGGTGATGGCCTCAGACCTCCCTAGGTAAAACACCACTAAGTGTTAGTACATGGGGGCAGTGGTGGTGGTGTTAGTACATGGGTACAGTGGTGGTGGTGTTAGTACATGGGGGCAGTGGTGGTGGTGTTAGTACATGGGTACAGTGGTGGTGGTGTTAGTACATGGGGGCAGTGGTGGTGGTGTTAGTACATGGGTACAGTGGTGGTGGTGTTAGTACATGGGGGCAGTGGTGGTGGTGTTAGTACATGGGTACAGTGGTGGTGGTGTTAATACATGGGAAAGACTGATAGCAGTGGTGTGAGTGAGGGTGGTGTTAGTACATGGGAAAAGACTGATAGCAGTGGTGTAAATCCCCCTGTGTGTGTGAATCATTGCATAAATCCCCAGTGTGTAAATCTTAATATAAATCCCCAGTGAATAAATTCTGGTGTGTGGAACCTTGCATAAATCCCCAGTTGGTAAATTCTTACATGCAGTTAATTCCTCATTGGGTAAATCTTGGTGTAAATCCACCGGTGTTATAATAATCCTCTATACTCTCCAACAATTGTGGATTAACTAAGATTGACTAAGAGTGGCAACAGTGGTGGCGGTGTTCTACGTCCGCTAATGTTTCTTCACCAACAATCATTCTACAGTTGTTTTCATTGTTATCACAATGTCTTTTGCGTAATAGCTGTGACTATGGTCCGCTGGAGCAGACGCCAGAATATAGATGGCGCCATCATAGATACAAAGGCGTGCCTACGACATTCCTGAACTGACAAAGGTGAAGAAGATAATTTTAATGGGGCGACGTTTCGCTCTGTTTAGAGTCCGTTTCTGGTCTTCTATGTCCTTCTCCAATTTTCATAACCTTGTATTTGTTGGGACTGAATACCGATAACATTTTATTCCAATCTTCTAGCCTGGTCACAGACCGGGCCGCGGGGGCGTTGACCCCCGAAACCTTCTCCAGGTATACTCCAGGTATCCAGGTCCGTTTTGTGGGGTTTTCCCAGAAACAGTGCAGGTCTCAATGCTGATTCTTATGGAACCCCAAACAATCAGCGTTGACCCCTAGAACACCCTCCAGGGTGACTCCAGGTATACACCACACACCAGAAACAGTGCAGGTCTCAATGCTGATTCTTATGGAACCCCAAACAATCACTCTTTGTTTCCTTCTCTAATCCACTGTAAGGTCTTCTCTGTTGTTCCTTCCTGCTCCTCTAGCTTTCGTCCTAATTTTTGTGTGACATCGTGTCAAAAATAATGTTACAATCCAAGAATATGCAGTCCACATATTCTTCTCTCTCTCTCTCTTACCTCGCTTTTGTTACCGTGTTATAGAGTTCAAGCAGGTTTGTGGGACAGGATCGACCATCTCAATAACCGTGTTGCTTGTCTGTGGACTCACTCATTTCAAGGTGCTCCACTACCCTCCTACTGGTTATCCTCTCCACAACCTTACACAGTATACATGTCAGTCTGTGTCCCCTTTCTTACATCTTGGGACTACATTCTCTGTCTTCCAAACCTCAGGTACTTGCTCTGCATCAGTTGAATTGTTGAAGATTTTAGCTAGTGGTTCACGCAATGCTTCTCCTCCCTCTTTCAAAATCCACACAGAGATATCATCTGGTCTCGTTTCCTTCAGTAATTTCGTCACCTCTTTTGCTTCAGTGTATACTGTGTCCAGTATTCGTTGATGTATTCTTTCTCTTGGACTTTCTACTAATGTTTTTTTTTTATTTCCTCCGAGAATAACTTCTCTAAAATATTTTGTCCAGCTCCTCGTAGACTTCCTGGTCATTTCTTGAAAGCTCCCTTCCTGCCTTCCTTCCTTCCTTCCTTCCTTCCTTCCTTCCTTCCTTCCTTCCTTCCTTCCTTCCTTCCTTCCTTCCTTCCTTCAATTTTGCTACCAGTGAGTGTATGTGTAGCTCCTGTTGGTGGTGTTCCGTCAGGTACTGTGCATGTCTAGAGGGTGTTGGTGGTGTTGCAGTGGTGTTGGTGGTGTTGCAGTGGTGTTGGTGGTGTTGCAGTGGGTGCTTGTCAACAGACTGCAGACTCACACAAAAGTGTTCCACACAGGTTTCACCATCTGCGTGATGGTCCCAGCTTGTCATTTACCAAAATATCGATATTCTTTTTTTTTTCTTGCAAGATTCCAATCTATCGGATCGACATGCTTACATGTCTTGCAGTTTTACAATCTATCTGATAGAGAATCTAGACTTTATTTGTTATTCTTTCGCTTTTGAGAGCCCAGCCCAGTTTAGTAACTAACACCAATTTGTTTTGATATGATACGTATTTACCGTTCTCAGTCTAGTATAATTTCTAGGCTAGGTCTATAACATTTCGAGTCTAGATGCATAATGTTCCATAGCATAATTCCTAGGCTAGGTCTATAACATTTCGATTCTAGATGTATAATGTTCCATAGCATAATTCCTAGGCTAGGTCTATAACATTTCGATTCTAGATGTATAATGTTCCATAGCATAATTCCTACGCTAGGTCTATAACATTTCGAGTCTAGTTGAATAATATTCCCAGCCTGGGTCTCTATAAATAAGCACCTTGCCTAGGCAGGCAGGTGTGAGGACTTGTCCAGACGTTTCTCTCTATGTAAAGTGAACTTGCTGGCTCCCAGTGCGTAGGAAAATGATGTGCCAATCAGGAGTAGTTTAAAGGTGAGTTGGTGCCATGAGGGGAGGGGGGGGGAAGATGCCAGGAGAAAGATAAGGAAGAAGGTGCCAGCCAGAGGGAGAGAAATGAGGCGGAGGGGAGAGCAGGGAGTGGAATGGAAAGAATGCATATAGGAAAGGGAATTTGGAGGGCAGTGAGAGTTGGGAAGGGAAGGTAACGATCTTTCTCCCACAATGTAATTGTCACATAGAGTATGGCATTATCACACTGTGGGTGTTCCCACAATGTAACTACCACATTCTCACACTGTGGGTGTTCCCACAATATAACTGTTATACAGAGTAGGGTATTAGCACACTGTGGTGTTCCCACAATATAACTCTTATACAGAGTAGGGTATTAGCACACTGTGGTGTTCCCACAATATAACTGTCATACAGAGTAGGGTATTAGCACACTGTGGTGTTCCCACAATATAACTGTCATACAGAGTAGGGTATTAGCACACTGTGGTGTTCCCACAATATAACTCTTATACAGAGTAGGGTATTAGCACACTGTGGTGTTCCCACAATATAACTGTCATACAGAGTAGGGTATTAGCACACTGTGGTGTTCCCACAATATAACTGTCATACAGAGTAGGGTATTAGCACACTGTGGTGTTCCCACAATATAACTGTCATACAGAGTAGGGTATTAGCACACTGTGGTGTTCCCACAATATAACTGTCATACAGAGTAGGGTATTAGCACACTGTGGTGTTCCCACAATATAACTGTCATACAGAGTAGGGTATTAGCACACTGTGGTGTTCCCACAATATAACTCTTATACAGAGTAGGGTATTAGCACACTGTGGTGTTCCCACAATATAACTGTCATACAGAGTAGGGTATTAGCACACTGTGGTGTTCCCACAATATAACTGTCATACAGAGTAGGGTAGGCACACATCAACTCCACTTATATCTTAGAATAAAACACTACTAAGGTGAAAGCAACACAGGATCACGATAATCCTGTTCCACTCCTCACTCCCAAATATTACCTGCGAGGATAAAAAACAGTAACCTTGTCACCACATTTCTTTGTGTTGTTGACATCGTTATCACCCACTCCGTGACATTCGGCAGCAGTGACTCACTAAATCGTAATGACACGATTGCAAACATACCACGGTACGGGTAGGGTTTGAACTCGCGGTTAGTGATTCGTAAAACTCCAGATCGACGCGTTAGCCACTGAGCCAGCTGGCTACAATAAGATTCATTCACCCAGGTATATTTATATACCATAGGAAGGTTAGCATGGGCCACTACTGTGACCACAAATGCAAGTTTTTACAGATGAATCTCATGTCCTCTCTAAGTCGTCAGTCTGGCGTTTTACGACTCACTAGCCGCGAGTTCAATCCCCGCCCGTACCATGGTTTGGCAGCAGTGAGCGTACGACGAGCTGGCATTATGACAACATTTCGCTCTGTCTGGACTTTTATCAAGTCACAACTTGATGAGGCTTTCGGTGGAGCGAAACGTTGTGACAGTGGTCCTGCAACCCGCGTGTAATTTACCTTCTGCTGGAGTAATCGACCTTCTGCTGGAGTAATCGACCTACTGCTGGAGTAATCGACCTACTGCTGGAGTAATCGACCTTCTGCTGGAGTAATTGACATACTGCTGGAGTAATCGACCTACTGCTGGAGTAATTGACCTTCTGCTGGAGTTATCGACCTTCTGCTGGAGTAATTGACATACTGCTGGAGTAATCGACCTTCTGCTGGAGTAATCGACCTTCTGCTAGAGTAATCGACCTTCTGCTGAAGTAATTGACATACTGCTGGAGTAATCGACCTACTGCTGGAGTAATTGACCTTCTGCTGGAGTTATCGACCTTCTGCTGGAGTAATTGACATACTGCTGGAGTAATCGACCTACTGCTGGAGTAATTGACCTACTGCTAGAGTTATCGACCTTCTGCTGGAGTAATTGACATACTGCTGGAGTAATCGACCTACTGCTGGAGTAATTGACCTTCTGCTGGAGTAATCGACCTACTGCTAGAGTAATCGATCTACTGCTAGAGTAATCGACCTACTGCTGGAGTAATCGACCTACTGCTGGAGTAATCGACCTACTGCTGGAGTAATCGACCTACTGCTGGAGTAATCGCCCTACTGCTAGAGTAATCGACCTACTTTTGGAGTAATCGACCTACTGCTGTGGTTTGTAGGATCACCAGTCTGCCAACACAGTGAGCATTATTATCTTATATAATACATTGTGTACATTCTGTATCCATATATAATACATTGTGTACATTCTGTATCCATATATAATACATTGTGTACATTCTGTATCCATATATAATACATTGTGTACATTCTGTATCCATATATAATACATTGTGTACATTCTGTATCCATATATAATACATTGTGTACATTCTGTATCCATATATAATACATTGTGTACATTCTGTATCCCTATATAATACATTGTGTACATTCTTTATCCCTATATAATACACTGTGTATATTCACTATCCTTTGTAACATACATCGTGTGTAGCTAGCACTTGTAACTAGTACTTTACCAAGGTGTTGCTGCCTGCAACACCTTGGCAATTGCAATGGACAGTTGTAGTGGACAGTGGGTCAGTTCACAGTCTAAAATGGTACCTGGACTGAATGTTTTTCGGGCACCTTGTTAAGTAAACATTGTGACCGGAGGAATGTTATGGGGAGGTTTGGCTTCGGTTAAAGTTGATTATCATTGTTAATTATTTAAAATGTTGCAAAGAACGAGGCGATTGTATTTTTGTTTATGTTTTGAGAGAGGATGGGGAGGGGAGGGGTAGGAGAGAGAGGGGGGTTCTTACCACGTAAACTGTCAGTCATCCTAGAAGCTTGTAACAAGGCAAGGTAAAGAAGAAGAAGAGGAATATGAAGAACTAGAAGAAAACGAGGAAGAACAACAAGAAGAAAAAGAGGAAGAAGAACAAGAACGATAAGAAAAAGGGGAAGAACAAGAAAAAAGAACAATTGGAAAAGAGAGGAAGAAGAAAAGGAAAAAGTAAAAGAGGAAGAATGAAGAGTGTACAGGAAACAAACAAGTGTCTTAACACTACCTTCAATAAGATGAATTATAACGCGGAATAGTCTCACCTTGACTCAGTTTCCTCTCTACTGCCAGGGTGGAGGCAGGGTGGGTGGCAGGGTGGGTGGCAGGGAGGCAGGGTGGGTGGAGGAGGCAGGGTGGGGGGAGGCAGGGAGGGAGAGAGGAAGGGGGGGATGAGCGTGCAGGGGAAGAAATAAAGAAGAATGATCTGTGACATGTTTCTCAGTCACCCCCCTCCAATTAGCACATCTAGATGTACACACACACACACACACACACACACACACACACACACACACACACACACACACACACACTACACTACAGACATACACTACAGACATAACTATAGACACAATGAACAAGGCGATAGATTACGAAATATATGTAAGTTGTGTAATAGAGAGAGAGAGAGAGAACTGATGATGTAGCTGTCGTCTAGGTTATCGTGGTTTCTGCGTGACATGAATTAAAGTTAGTCATTAATACCTTCCTTCTTAGTGTGTAGCAGACCTCTCTCTCTCTCTCTCTCTCTCTCTCTCTCTCTCTCTCTCTCTCTCTCTCTCTCTCTCTGTCGTCCCCCACTCCTCTCTCCTACCCACACTTCTTAGAAGTGAGGCAGGTGTTTGAGGAAGGGACCTGGCAGGTGTTCGAGGAAGGACCTGGGCAGGTGTTCGAGGAAGGGACCTGGGCAGGTGTTCGAGGAAGGAACCTGGGCAGGTGTTCGAGGAAGGGACCTGGGCAGGTGTTCGAGGAAGGAACCTGGGCAGGTGTTCGAGGAAGGGACCTGGGCAGGTGTTCGAGGAAGGGACCTGGGCAGGTGTTCGAGGAAGGGACCTGGGCAGGTGTTCGAGGAATGGACCTGGGCAGGTGTTCGAGGAAGGGACCTGGGCAGGTGTCATTCACTGCTATGGAGGCAACGCTGATGACCTCTACCTTTCACCAACCTAACTGCTTTTGTCGCCGCCGCTGCTGCTGCCGCTGCTGCTGCTGCTACTATTACTACTAGTACTACTACTGGTACTACTACTACTACCTTCTACTACTACTGCTACTATTATTACTACTACTATTACAACTACTACTACTACTACTAATAATAATAATAATACCATTACTACCGCTACTACTGATATTGCTACTACTATTACTACTGTTACTACTACTACTACTCTCTCCCTGACATGCTGACTGTGCCTTCCTACCCACGGTGTCTACCCCATCCTTCTCCTGGGTGCCAGGGAGGGGGGATAGCAGGTAAGCAAGCACCACCTCCCACCTGGAGTTCGACTCCACCTCTCACCACCTGCTGTTGCATTTCTCTCCACCTGTCCCTCCATCTGTCTCAGATGCTCTCCAGTAGGCCCAGATGGTCTTCCAGCAGGCTCAGATGGTCTTCCAACATGTCCAGCTGGTCTTCTACCAAGCGAAACGCCATAATTCACATGTAATGTCCCTCAAGGACGTCTGTGACTGTCAACATCAACAGCTGGTGCTTGACCCCAGGCCAGCGGCCAGGTGGTGCCAGCTTGTCCGTAGTCCTTGACCAGTGGGATGTCTAGCCACTTGTCCCACCAACACCACAGTGCCAAGTGTATATACAAGTGTATCTCTCAGTGTATATACACCGAGAGGTGTATCTCTCAGTGTATATACAAGAGGTGTATATCTCTCAGTGTATATACAAGAGGTGTATATCTCTCAGTGTATATACAAGAGGTGTATATCTCTAAGTGTATATACAACAAGAGGTATATATACAAGAGGTATGTATCTCAGTGTATCTCTGTGTATATATACACATTAGAGTTGACTTTAATAGCTTATTTATTACAGTATTCTTAACTGGTTGTAAACATGGGACAAACAGCCTTGTTGACCCTCGTGTAGTACAGTAGATAGGTTTTAAATCCTTTCAACCAAGGTGCCTCTTCAAGCACGTTCAGCGCTGCGTCTGGCAGCGCTGAACGTGCACGTTTCTTCGTGTATTTTCACACGTCTGACGGATTGCTGGTCTGGTAGGCCTATTGTAAGTTCTAAATTCACTCCCTTCTAGCCTCGTACGCCCTATCGTACCTGTTTCTAAAACTACGTGTGTCTGCCTCAACCACTCTGAGGCCGAAGAAATGCTTCCTGACATCCCCTATGACTCATCCGGTTATTTCATTTCCAGTCGTGTCCCCGAGTACCTGTTTTCCGCCTCACATACAGTCTCTTTCTGCCCTATCAATTCCTATGAGTATTTTGTATGTTGTTATCATGTTCCCTCCTGGTTCTTCTGTCCTCTAGTGTTTATAGATTAAATTACGTAGCTCATGTGTTTGTCTGTGTATGAGAGAGAGAGAGAGAGAGAGAGAGAGAGAGAAAGAGAAGAGAGAGAGAGAGAGAGAGAGAGAGAGAGAGAGAGAGAGAGAGAGAGAGAGAGAGAGAGAGAGAGAAGTGTAGCATGTTACAATGGAGAGTAATATCCTGTTCACCTTGACAGGTGTAGCCAGCTAGTTTTTTCAGACTACAATATTACACAGGCAGTGAGCCAGGTAAATATCTACTCTCATTCTCACTACACTTTACTCTAACTTATACTAGTGCTTGAAATTGCTTTAATTTACACTTCCTACCATAAGTTTGGTTTTTGAGCAGTATCGAAGCTTATACAGCTTCAAGGAGCTTTATAAAGCTTGTTAAAGGTGTAAAGTTTGGAAACAGTTACTCGTGACGTACGTCCTTCTATAATGTAGGTAGTACGCTATTGACTGAGTGATGGTGAGTGTGTTTTCTTCTTTGGTTCACCCTTAAATTCATGGCAGCATGGATGACATGGTACGAAAAACAAGCTTTCAATAATTTGTGTTAATGTAAAGAATCATGGAGGTCATGTGGGTGAGAGAAGTAGCTCCAGGACCAGCAGCTGGACCGGGAGCTGGAGCTTCCTTGATGCAAGGAACTTTGACCTGCCCTACAGATAAGACAATATTGTTTATAATCGATCATCAATTTATTATTGTTATTATTATTATTATTATTATTATTATTATATAAGTGGTAAGGTTTGCAGGTAGTTATTTTGATGTGAGGTAAGGAAAGGTAGCTCCAGTTCCTGGGATTAAGAGCTCTTCAGCAAAATCAATGGCACTCCAACTCCACGTGACATGTTTTCCTTCAGTTTTGATCTCTCATCAATTACTGGAAGACCAAGCGACGTTTCGCTTGCCTTTGGGAGAAACGTTGTGAGGAAAGGTCTGTGTAATGAGTGTTAAAGTGTTACCCAACTCAATATTTAGTGTGGATATGAATGATTTAAGTGGCAGTGAGGCGTAATAAATCTCCAGGCGAGCGAAACATAACCTAAGTGATAGAAACGTCGTAAATGTGTTGATTTACCCTAAATTTTGTGAGGGGGTTTAAAGTCTTCAGGATTCCGTGTGCTGTTGGAGTGGCAATTTTATGAGCGAAACGTTTCGGCCTCAAAGATACCCAAGTGTTGCACGTGTGTTGTGGCAAGTCTGTGAGATTTAGGAACTAGACCTTTGTTTACTGAAGTATGTGTTGTGGCAAGTCTGTGAGATTTAGGAACTAGACCGTTGTTTACTGAAGTATGTGTTGTGGCAAGTCTGTGAGATTTAGGAACTAGACCTTTGTTTACTGAAGTATGTGTTGTGGCAAGTCTGTGAGATTTAGGAACTAGACCTTTGTTTACTGAAGTATGTGTTGTGGCAAGTCTGTGAGATTTAGGAACCAGAGCTTTGTTTACTGAAGTATGTGTTGTGGCAAGTCTGTGAGATTTAGGAACTAGACCGTTGTTTACTGAAGTATGTGTTGTGGCAAGTCTGTGAGATTTAGGAACTAGACCTTTGTTTACTGAAGTATGTGTTGTGGCAAGTCTGTGAGATTTAGGAACTAGACCGTTGTTTACTGAAGTATGTGTTGTGGCAAGTCTGTGAGATTTAGGAACTAGACCTTTGTTTACTGAAGTATGTGTTGTGGCAAGTCTGTGAGATTTAGGAACTAGACCTTTGTTTACTGAAGTATGTGTTGTGGCAAGTCTGTGAGATTTAGGAACTAGACCTTTGTTTACTGAAGTATGTGTTGTGGCAAGTCTGTGAGATTTAGGAACTAGACCTTTGTTTACTGAAGTATGTGTTGTGGCAAGTCTGTGAGATTTAGGAACTAGACCTTTGTTTACTGAAGTATGTGTTGTGGCAAGTCTGTGAGATTTAGGAACTAGACCTTTGTTTACTGAAGTATGTGTTGTGGCAAGTCTGTGAGATTTAGGAACTAGACCTTTGTTTACTGAAGTATGTGTTGTGGCAAGTCTGTGAGATTTAGGAACTAGACCTTTGTTTACTGAAGTATGTGTTGTGGCAAGTCTGTGAGATTTAGGAACTAGACCTTTGTTTACTGAAGTATGTATTTTTGGCAAGTTTGTGAGATTTAGGAATTAATAAACGTGTTTGCTAGGATTCCTTGTTGCATACGTGTGTTGCAAGACAACGTGTTTACCAAGTAACTTAGTATAGGTATAGAGAATGTGTGCGAAAAGCTTTTACTGGGACGAAGTTTCGCTCAGGGCAGAGCTTTATCAAGTCATGATGAAGCTGTACAAAGCGAAACGTTGTTGCAGTTAAGGCTTGTGTTGTATATTGTATGATGAATAAGACACATGTACAACAGTTGGGTATCTTTATTGTTGAAACGTTTCGCCTACGCAGTAGGCTTCTTCAGTCATACAGAGCTGAACTCTTCTCCAGGCTGAGGGACTGACCACCTCAAATACTATTTCTCCAAGGTTGATGGACTGATTACATCAACTTTACTTCGCTACAACACTTACTGCCTCTGCGTTTGACTGAAGAAGCCTACTGTGTAGGCGAAACGTTTCATCAGTAAAGCTACCCAACTGTTTCACATGTCTTAATTATCTTGACGTTCTTTTATACCATTTTCAACATGTATACTTTTTGTTTGTATACGTAGCTGTCGGTATTTTATCAGTACTTTCACTTACCGAGTTTGTCTTGAAGAGTTTCATCCTGGAGATTTTCTTAGTAGGGAAGTGTGTGAGAGAGTTGGATCTGCCAGTTTCTAGCACCACAGTCGTCATGGTGGACTCCATCATGGTGTGGAGGACTCTCTTGCCCACACATCATAGGTCCGACCCACGTGAAGGCCGGGCTGCTCCACGGAAGGGACGGGGTACTTCCAGGGACGGAAGGAAAGGGGAGGACTGGAAGAGGCCAGTGAGGACATCAGAGTTCCTGTGATGACCAGCGTGAGGACCTGGCTTTGAGGGAAGGTCTTCAAGAAGCCAGCGAGGACATCAGAGTTCCTGTGATGACCAGCGTGAGGACCTGGCTTTGAGGGAAGGTCTGGAAGAAGCCAGCGAGGATATCAGAGTTCCTGTGATGATCAACGTGAAGACCTGGCTTTGAAGGAAGGTCTGGAAGAACCCGACGAGGACATCAGAGTTCCTGTGATGACCAGCGTGAGGACCTGACTTTGAAGGAAGGTCTGGAAGAAGCCAGCGAGGACATCGGAGTCCCTATGATGACCGGCGTTTAGACCTGGCTTTGAAGGAGGGTCTTTGTTAACTTAATGAATTTTGGCCAGTGTCCAAGGCCTCTTTGGAAAGAGAACTGGGCCAGTCCATGCACTGAATAACACACACGGGTGTATGTATTGTATATCACTTATTCATAAGATCCCTGAGTGACCTATGCCGTCAAATTTCTAACTGCAAATAATCACAGCTGTTACACACACACACACAAACACAAACACAAGGGGACACAGTTGGAAGTTGAAGACTCAGATGAATCACAGGGATGTTAGGAACTATTTCTTCAGTCATAGAGTGGTCAGGAAGTGGAATAGTTTGGGAAGCGAGGTATGATAAAGCTCATAGCGCAGGGAGTGACCCAGTAGCGGCCAGTGAAGAGGCGGGGCCAGGAGCTATGTATCGACCCCTGCAACAACAACTAGGTGAGTACACACACACACTGCTTTACGATTTTATAAAGCACTGTGTAAACCTTTCAGGAAATGGGTGTGGGTGTTTTATCAGTGACAGGAAAATTCCCCTAAGGCAAGCCTTCAAGGGGAAAACTCCCCTAAGGCAAGCCTTCAAGGGAAAAATTCCCCTAAAGCAAGCCTTCAAGGGGAAAATTCCCCTAAGGCAAGCCTTCAAGGGGAAAATTCCCCTAAGGCAAGCCTTCAAGGGGAAAATTCCCCTAAGGCAAGCCTTCAAGGGGAAAAAAGACTTGTGTTCCCAAACGACCCTTCACTTAGCCTTAAATTAAACAAGCTGTAATTAGAAAGGTTCTGCTTATGTCTGGTGGTCCTAGATATGTCTGGTGGTCCTAGATATGTCTGGTGGTCCTAGATATGTCTGGTGGTCCTAGATATGTCTGGTGGTCCTAGATATGTCTGGTGGTCCTAGATATGTCTGGTGGTCCTAGATATGTCTGGTGGTCTTAGACATGTCTGTCAAAGTGGTCATAAATATATCTGGTGGGCTGAGTGTCTTAGATGAACTAGACATACTCTGTGGGAACGTGTCTCAGGTGCTGATGCTCTTATTACTAACAACTTTGATTCAGTTGTATCAATGATAATGAATCTGTTTTCTTACCTTATTTTCAATTTAGATAAACATGTATAATGGTCAGAATTTATTACCATCAATTAATATTTTCTTGTTTTATTAGTACCAAATAAAACAGATTTAGTTTTCATTTTCTTTATTAGGGTCAACAAACACTTAAATTCACGACTGTTTTTGTCAAAGCTAACAAATACTTATTATAAAAGTCACTTTATTAATGGTAACAAACATGTTAGCGTAGCTTTATTACCGATACCAGAACTGATGATACCTGGTTACTTCCTTATCATTTCACTAGTAAAGACCCTTACTGCTTTCAACGTTATTTTATTGAGTTTCTTAATGTTTCCTCATAGTAAAGATACAAGGGTAATGATTAGTTAATTGGGTTTAAATCCTGTCGACTACACGAGGGTCATTAAAGCTGCAGATTACCACTAGACAAAAATCACTTTAATACCTAAATTAGGTATTAAGGTCAATTATTAGCGTTTATTATAAAGGAAATTTAATTGGATTAATGGTTATAATCATAACTATCATTTTTTAAGAGGTGGAGGGGTAAGCCAGCGGAAGGCCTCAGTCAGATGACCAGAAGCTCCAGCTGTGGGTCATCATATGACTATGACCCGCGTCAAGAAACACTTGTCCTGAATGAAAAAAATCACCAAACACACTGCAACTCTCAGAATAATAAGGGAGGTAATTCAGCATACCAAGTGTAACTCAGTATACGAATTGACAGCGCGGATATACTGTATATTCATGAAGAGAAGTATACCTCTCAGTGTGTATACCAACATATTTTCCTATAAACTCTATGTTCTTAAAGGGCACTATAATCTACCTTGATAATAATTACTATTGCATTTGCTTTATCCATTTCCTAGATTGAAGTCCAGGATCTTTCCTTAATACATGGTATAACTTAACAAATCTTTGATGACAATAGTGTTGTAGAGGTGTGAGCTTTGCTCACACCTCTACCCTCGTTTAAAGTCTTTTAAAAACAGGCATTTTAATGTTGTTGAAAGGAAAATTAAACCGCACCAGTTTGTAAAATAAAATAGCTAAATTATCACCTACACACTATGATATCAATGTAGACTTTCCTCTAAGATACACCATTCTTGAAAGTTTGAAGCCAATCAGAAGAGGCATTCTCAAGGTATCGCACGGGTCTATAAAATTGACCAAAGGCACTTGGGCACCTCAATGAACCTTGCTCATTGTCAGTGAACCACCGAGGAAAATTTGAAAAGCCATCTGATGAGTCGTTCTCAAGTTATTAATGAAAGCCCAGGAAAGGGAAGAATTTTTTAAATACAAGCAGCCACTTAATGTCTTGGTGTGTGTGTGTGTGTGTGTGTGTGTGTGTGTGTGTGTGTGTGTGTGTGTGTGGTGTGCGTGTGTGTGTTCGGACAGACGGCGGGAAGATGACGTAAATGAAGGCTACTTCGCTGTACCGCTAATGTCACTACGCATTCTTGTGGCTCCCTTAGTGGAACACTGACCCACACTACTGCTGGTACGAGGGTTCCAGTCCCTGGACCTGGAACACTGACCCACACTTCTGCTGGTACGAGGGTTCCAGTCCCTGGACCTGGAACACTGACCCACACTACTGCTGGTACGAGGGTTCCAGTCCCTGGACCTGGAACACTGACCCACACTACTGCTGGTACGAGGGTTCCAGTCCCTGGACCTGGAACACTGAGGCACTCTACTGCTGGTACGAGGGTTCCAGTCCCTGGACCTGGAACACTGAGGCACTCTACTGCTGGTACGAGGGTTCCAGTCCCTGGACCTGGAACACTGACCCACACTACTACTGGTACGATGGTTCCAGTCCCTGGAACACTGACCCACACTACTGCTTAGTAGTGACAATGAAGGACGATGGTTCCAGTCCCTGGACCTGGAACACTGACCCACACTACTGCTGGTACGATGGTTCCAGTCCCTGGAACACTGACCCACACTACTGCTGGTACGAGGGTTCCAGTCCCTGGACCTGGAACACTGACCCACACTACTACTGGTACGATGGTTCCAGTCCCTGGAACACTGACCCACACTACTGCTGGTACGAGGGTTCCAGTCCCTGGACCTGGAACACTGACCCACACTACTGCTGGTACGAGGGTTCCAGTCCCTGGACCTGGAACACTGACCCACACTACTGCTGGTACGAGGGTTCCAGTCCCTGGACCTGGAACACTGACCCACACTACTGCTGGTACGAGGGTTCCAGTCCCTGGAACACTGACCCACACTACTGCTGGTACGAGGGTTCCAGTCCTTGGACCTGGAACACTGACCCACATTGCTATAAGGCACAAAAATCTGAAATTTCCAGTTTCTGCTCCTGAAGCTGTGTATTGTGTTTGCCTCCAAAACCTCATTCAAGTCCTTCCACAGCTCGTCCACTCTGAGGCTAAATACTTCCATTCATCCCAATGGTTCATCTGTGTCGTCAACTCCCACCTGTGTTCCCTTGAGACTGGCCCTCTCAATTCAAACAGTTGTCCCTATCTATTCTCTTAGTTTCTCTTAGGATTTTGTATGTCGTAATCATATCGTCCCTTGTCCTTCTCTTCAACAAGATCGTCAGGTTCAAATCCTTCAACCTCTCCTTATAGTGTATTCCTTTCATTTCTGGTACTAGACTGGTTGCAAACCAAACTAGTATCAGGAGTTTCTGCAAGTTTTTGATTTGGTGTGGGCTCTATGCTTGTTCCGCATACTCAATGATTGGGTTAACATAGGGGCCAGGAGCTGTGAATCGACCTCTGCAACCACAAATAGGTAAGTAAGCTCCAGCTGCGGGTCATCATATGACTTAAGATCAGCGTCAGGTAACACTTGGCCTGTTTCCTGACAAACTTTACCTAACCTAATAGGTCGTATATGAACTTCTAAAAGATTCTTTGTTCGGGTTCCTGAATACTGTTCTGAGGTTTGATAATTTGGCATTTGCCACTGGCGTTATGCGGCGTTTATGCAATTCTGGCTATATGCTTGGTGTTGCATACACTTTCCCGTCGTTTTCATCTTTTGATATTTGTGGTTTCTCTCCTGCCGTGCTGTACTCTCGTGTCTGGTCTACCCTCGCCTTATTCAACTAACATGATCTTGCACTTGTTTAGATTGAACTCGAGAAGCCACTTGTTTGACCACGTCTACAGACTGTTGAAATCTCTCTGAAGTTAACCACTGTCACCTCTTATTCTTTTTGATGAATAATACACATGTGCAACAGTTACACATGTGCAACAGTTGCACATGTGTCTTGCTCATCAACTTTGTAGGTATTTTATACCATTTTCAACATTCTTGTTGTGTTTCTTGTCATTATTTTGCATCGTCAGCAAACAGCGCAACGCGGACACATATGACTCTGGTCCCTCTGGTAGGTCATTCGCGTATATTAGAAACAGTAGTGGTCCCAACACTGATACTTGTGGAATCGCACTCGTTACTCTCTCCCATTCAGATGTTTCATCCCTTACTATTACTCTCTGCCTTGAGTCATCCAGGTACTGCCTTTTACCCCTGATTGTTCCTACAGTTTCAGGACTCTGGAGTGGTAGTTTAAAATGCCTTTTTTTTACAGTCCAGGACGATGCTGTCCACCCAACCCTGTCTTTCTTGTTCTGTCTCTGTAATTCTGTGATTCCAGCAAATTCGTAAGAGGGAATTTTTCCCCCTAAAGCTGTGCTGGTTTGCTGTAAATAACCTTTTCTCCGGGTGTTTTAATATACGTTTATTTACTATCTTCTCCATTTTTTGAGAATATGTGTAATTGATATTGGTCTGTAATTCAGTATCTCATATCTGTCGCCATTTTATTAATGGGGACCACATTTGCATTTTTTTCAAATTTTCTGGCAGTTATCTCAAATGAAGAGATTTTGCTTCCGTGGTTCGGTTGACAACGCACTCGCCTCACACCCCGAGTATCCGTGGTTCAATTCCCGGCATGGGTGGAAGTATGGGGCATGTTTCCTTACACTTGTTACTCCTGTTCACCTATCAGTAAGTAGGTACCCGAGTGTTAGTCGACTAGTGTGGGTGGCATCCTGGGGGACAAAATTGAAGGACTACAATGGAACTAAGACAGAGGATCTTCGGTGACGCACTGACATACTTGGGTTATCCTGGGTGGTTAACCCTTGGGGCTAAAAATCCCAACAAATCTTATTTATTCTCTCAGCACCCAAAGAGGTTCCATTGCTTTTGTTACCTCCAGCTCTTGTTGTAGTCTCTATCTCTTCTTTTGTTGTGTTGATTCTCTTCAGTACTTATCCTGTTGTGACTATTCTCTCTACCACTAATTCTTCACTTTCTTCTCTCACCACTTCTCTGAATTCTTTTGTTAAGCGCTTCACTTACGTCTGTGTCATTCACCATCAGAGCCCCTTCCTCCTCCTCCTTCCTCTTCTTCCTTCTTCCTCCTCCTTCTTCCTCTTCTTCCTTCTTCCTCCTCCTCCTCCTTCCTCTATCTTATCACTTGCTCCTTCACAGTCGTATTTCTTCAATGGGGGAGTATTTTTTTTTAAGGGAATTTAGTCGTTTTTAATAACATAAACATTTAAATTGAAGGGACGCAGTAAATGTTTTGAGAATATTTTCCAGGTCATTATATCCACTGCAAGAAAGGAATACAGACTAGACAAAGTGATTCATTTAAGACACTTATTCAAGATATTTCGGTCCTGGCATCTTTGTAACTTGAAACACATGTCAAGAAGTGACCAAGACGCCAGCACTGTAACTTCTTCAGTAAAGATGTTCTGAGTACATTCATTAGTGTCCTTTTCTCTCTTAGTAGATGTCTTATTTATTTCCAGGAGGTTGTGTACAGTACCACGAAGTGATGTACAGTGTACAAGTAACACTAAGCCTCACCAGTGTTGGTGTTGCAACCCTGGAACTGGTGTACAGACACCAGGCAACACTCAGCCTCACCAGTGTTGGTGTTGCAACCCTGGAACTAGTGTACAGACACCAGGCAACACTCAGCCTCACCAGTGTTGGTGTTGCAACCCTGGAACTGGTGTACAGACACCAGGCAACACTCAGCCTCACCAGTGTTGGTGTTACAACCCTGGAACTGGTGTACAGACACCAAACAACACTCAGCCTCACCAGTGTTGGTGTTACAACCCTAGAACTGGTGTACAGACACCAGGCAACACTCAGCCTCACCAGTGTTGGTGTTGCAACCCTGGAACTGGTGTACAGACACCAGGCAACACTCAGCCTCACCAGTGTTGGTGTTACAACCCTGGAACTGGTGTACAGACACCAGGCAACACTCAGCCTCACCAGTGTTGGTGTTACAACCCTGGAACTGGTGTACAGACACCAGGCAACACTCAGCCTCACCAGTGTTGGTGTTACAACCCTGGAACTGGTGTACAGACACCAGGCAACACTCAGCCTCACCAGTGTTGGTGTTGCAACCCTAGAACTGGTGTACAGACACCAGGCAACACTCAGCCTCACCAGTGTTGGTGTTGCAACCCTGGAACTGGTGTACAGACACCAAACAACACTCAGCCTCACCAGTGTTGGTGTTACAACCCTGGAACTGGTGTACAGACACCATACAACACTCAGCCTCACCAGTGTTGGTATTGCAACCCTAGAACTGGTGTACAGACACCAAACAACACTCAGCCTCACCAGTGTTGGTGTGCAACCCTGAACTGGTGTACAGACACAACAACACTCGCCTCACCAGTGTTGGTGTTAAACCCTGAACTGGTGTACAGACACCAGGCAACACTCAGCCTCCACTGTGGTTTCAACCCTGGACTGGTGACCGACACCAGACAACACTCAGCCTCACCAGTGTTGGTTCAACCCTGAACTGGTTAACAGAACCAGGCAACACCAGCCCACCAGTGGTGTCAACCTGGACTGGTGTACGACACCGGCAACACTCAGCCTCACCAGGTTGGTTCACCTGGAACTGGTTGACAACCCAGGCAACACTCAGCCTCACCAGTTTGGGTTACAACCTGGAACTGGTTACAGACACCAAACAACCTCAGCCTCACCAGTGTTGGGTTCAACCTGGAACTGGTGTCAGACACCACAACACTAGCCTCACCAGTGTTGGTGTACAACCCTGAACTGGTGTACAGACACCAGACAACATCAGCCTCACCAGTGTTGGTGTTACAACCTCAACTGTGTCAGACCCAAACAACCTCAGCCTCACAGTGTTGGTTCAACCCTAAACTAGGTGTAAGACACCAGCAACATTTAGCCACCAGTGTTGGTGTTACAACCCTGGAACTGGTGTACAGACACCAGGCAACACTCAGCCTCACCAGTGTTGGTATTCAACCTGAACTGGTGTACAACACCAGGCAGACACTCAGCCTCACCAGTGTTGGTGTTACCCCTGGAACTGGTGACAGACACCAAACAACACTCAGCCTCACCAGTGTTGGTGTTGAACCCTGGAACTGGTGTACAGACACCAACAACACTCAGCCTCACCAGTGTTGGTGTTACACCCTGGAACTGGTGTACAGACACCAAACAACACTCAGCCTCACCAGTGTTGGTAATGGTACAACCCGAACTGTGTACACGGCAACCTGACAACACTCAGCCTCACCAGTGTTGGTGTTCAACCCTGGAACTGGTGTACAGACACCAGGCAACACTCAGCCTCACCAGTGTTGGTAGTTCAACCCTGGAACTGGTGTACAGACACCAGACAACCTAGCCTCATCAGTGTTGGTGTTACAACCCTGGAACTGGTGTACAGACACCAAGCAACACTCAGCCTCACCAGTGTTGGTGTTGCAACCCTGGAACTGGTGTACAGACACCAGGCAACACTCAGCCTCACCAGTGTTGGTGTTACAACCCTGGAACTGGTGTACAGACACCAGACAACACTCAGCCTCACCAGTGTTGGTGTTCAACCCTGGAACTGGTGTACAGACACCAGACAAACTCAGCCTCACCAGTGTTGGTGTTGCAACCCTGGAACTGGTGTACAGACACCAGACAACACTCAGCCTCACCAGTGTTGGTGTTACA
The DNA here is from genome assembly GCA_009830355.1 of Cherax destructor. NCBI lineage: Eukaryota > Metazoa > Arthropoda > Malacostraca > Decapoda > Parastacidae > Cherax > Cherax destructor. The sequence continues at coordinate 468,674 of WNWK01000250.1, forward strand.
ACCCTGGAACTGGTGTACAGACACCAGACAACACTCAGCCTCACCAGTGTTGGTGTTACAACCCTGGAACTGGTGTACAGACACCAGGACAACACTAGCCTCACCAGTGTTGGTGTTCAACCCTGGAACTGGTGTACAGACACCAGACAACACTCAGCCTCACCAGTGTTGGTGTTACAACCCTGGAACTGGTGTACAGACACCAGACAACACTCAGCCTCACCAGTGTTGGTGTTACAACCCTGGAACTGGTGTACAGACACCAGACAACACTCAGCCTCACCAGTGTTGGTGTTACAACCCTGGAACTGGTGTACAGACACCAGACAACACTCAGCCTCACCAGTGTTGGTGTTACAACCCTGGAACTGGTGTACAGACACCAGACAACACTAAGCCTCACCAGTGATAACAGCTTCGTCAAACTGGTCGCTAAATCAAGCGTTGCATGTTGTCTCCGAGGTAGACACAACTGAACCTTGTTAGTGTCAACAAGAGATGCAGGAGGCGGAGTGGCAGTTGTGTCCTGGTTGACCGGATGGCTAGTTCGTTCTACCACTGACAGGATAATTGGTTGGCTAGGTGAGTGGTTGACTACCTGATTAGGATAAGTAACTGGCTCTCTACCTAGCTGGATGGGTGGCTCTTTAAGTGACTATAAGTAGATTTGAATATGATGGTGGTGGGAAGGGTGCTTTTGGGGTTTGTGCATACTGGTGTTTAGATAGACGTATTAGTCCATTGTATTTCTACAGTGCTGTGTTTACAGATGGACCTGACTGTATTGAGATTCTAACAATTGTTTGTAAATGGTCCAAGTGGGATCGAAACGTCGTGGTAAATCTTTTCTCTCCTTTGTTCGGGTTATTTCTGTATTGTTCTTTACGTCGGTAAAACTGGTCTGTAGTTCAGTGCTTCCTGTCTGTCTCCTTTCTTAAATATAGGGACTACGTTCGCTGCCTTCTACATCTCTGGCAACTGTCCCGTATTCAGTGACTTAGTGTAGATTTTAGTCGTCCAGGGAGTGTGTCTTCTCCCTCTAGCAGAAGCCATGGTTACACCTTGCCAGGTCCCATTGCCCTGTGTGTGTGGGAGGGTGGGTGTGGGTAGTGGGTGTGAGGGACGGGTGTGGGCGGCTGGTTGGTCCTGTCAGGTGGGAAACTTCGTCTCCTCCGACACTGTCTTCAGTAACTACTGTGTTAATATCCTTACTACCCACACTTCTTTCCTCACATCAAACCAAATTATCTCCCATTTTCTACTGGTTAGTTCTTCTCACGAGAACAGTAATAATAATAATAATAATAATAATAATAATAATAATAATAATAATAATAATAATAATAATAATAATATAATAATGAAAAGAAGAAGGATATGAAGAAGAATGTCTTGAAATTTCATTATTTCATTATCTTTACAAGGAGCACAAACTTGATGTAGTGCCAATCATTTAGGTGCATGATGGAATCAATATATGCAGGGGAAAGTTCTCTGTGCATTCTCCAGATCTGCCATTTCGCCTGCCTTAGCACAGGCTATGAGTATACGGGAATATTCCAGCTCAGAGAAAGAGAACAAGCGACTTAACGAGTACCATCACTGGCTTGGCTTCCCTTGTTTTGAAGGTTCTCGTTATCCACGTATTATTTTTCCTGGCGGATGTGATAATGATAATTTCATGATTCTTGAATGTGAGATCTTTTGACATTATCACTCCTAGATCCCTCACACTCCTCTTCCGCTCTGTTGAGTGGCTGGAGTTTGTTTTATACCCTCACTCAGCTCACATATTGAGGTTCGTGGTTCGATCCCCGGTATGTGTGGAAACATTAGGACGTATTTCCTTAAGACACCTGCTGTCCATGTTCACCTAGCAGTAAAATAGGTACCTGGGTGTTAGTCGACTGGTGTGGGTCGCATCCTGGGGAGAAAATTGACCTAATTTGCTCGAAATGTTCTGCATAACAAGGGACTTTCTATATAGTATGTCACTGGTGTCAGCTATGGTCTGTATAAGTTGTATCATGTACTTGTAGAAATAAAGATTATTATTATCTTTAGATTTAAATTCTTAATTCTCTCCATAGTAAACCACCAGAAATTTGTCCTCATTGAACATATTATTGTTTTGTGGGATGGGGGAGTAAGATATGGGTGGGATTGACGAAGGTGAACAAGATATGGGTGGGATTGACGAAGGTGAACAAGATATGGGTGGGATTGACGAAGATAAACAAGATATGGGTGGGATTAACGAAGGTGATCAAGATATGGGTGGGATTGACAAAGGTGATCAAGATATGGGTGGGATTGACAAAGGTGATCAAGATATGGGTGGGATTGACGAAGGTGATCAAAATATGGGTGGATTAACGAAAGTGATCAAGATATGGGTGGGATTGACAAGGTGATCAAGATATGGGTGGGATTGACAAAGGTGATCAAGATATGGGTGGGATTGACGAAGGTGATCAAAATATGGGTGGGATTAACGAAGGTGATCAAATATGGGTGGGATTAACGAAGGTGATCAAGATATGGGTGGGATTGACAAAGGTGATCAAGATATGGGTGGGATTGACAAAGGTGATCAAGATATGGGTGGGATTGACGAAGGTGATCAAATATGGGTGGGATTACGAAGTGAACAGATATGGGTGGATTGACGAAGTGATCAAGATATGGGTGGGATTGACGAAGGTGATCAAATGGGTGGGATTAACGAAGGTGATCAAGATATGGTGGGATTGACAAGGTGATCAAGATATGGGTGGGATTGACAAGGTGATCAAGATATGGGTGGGATTACGAGGTGATCAATATGGGTGGGATTACGAAGGTGAACAAGATATGGGTGGGATTGACGATGATCAGTTGGTGGAAGAAATGATCAAGATATGGGTGGGACGAAAAGTAGCGAGGGGGAGGGGGTACGGTGGGAGGGAGGAAGGGGTACGGTGGGAGGAGGAAGGGGTAGGTGGGAGGGAGGAAGGGGTACGGTGGGAGGGAGGAAGGGGGTACGGTGGGAGGGAGGAAGGGTAGTGGGAGGGAGGAAGGGTAGGGTGGGAGGGAGGAAGGGGTACGTGGGAGGGAGGAAGGGGGTACGGTGGGAGGGAGGAAGGGGGTACGGTGGGAGGGAGGAAGGGGTAGGTGGGAGGGAGGAAGGGGTACGGTGGGAGGGAGGAAGGGGGTACGGTGGGAGGGAGGAAGGGGGTACGGTGGGAGGGAGGAAGGGGGTACGGTGGGAGGGAGGAAGGGGTAGGGTGGGAGGGAGGAAGGGGTACGGTGGGAGGGAGGAAGGGGGTACGGTGGGAGGGAGGAAGGGGGTAGGGTGGGAGGGAGGAAGGGGTTGATGGTAAAATTTAGTGCTAGAAGGTTTACCTTCCGTACCGTTTAACACGAGTGTACACAGAGAGTAGGCACGAGTGTACACAAAAGGCAGGTGTACATACACTTTTAAGTTCTTCATACACACGTACACACACACACATGTATTCACCGCCGTCCACTTAGCACGTCAGCTTCAGTTATGTATATTCAGACGTATATTTCTTTGTTTCAGTTGTAGCATAACGTCACACAGTGCTAACATGGTGTTATACCGAGTGTAACAACGATAACTACACACACACACACTGTAACACTCGTCTGGGTAGCTAATATATCCACTGCCACCACAACACAATCACAATCAACACAATCATATCTGTACATTAATACTCCTTTTCGCTTATTTCACATACAATTTTCAGTTTATATATATATATATATATATATATATATATTGTATGTATGTATGTATTTATAGTTGGACGGGATGGAGCAACTTGCTGATAGTGAATATGGCTGAGTTGCTTCAGTGGTTCACTATCCACACTAGCCACGCACCTGCTGCTGCCTGGTGCGTGGCTGCAGACCTACTGGCGAGGTCCTCAGCCGGGTCTTGTGAAGCTGCCGTGTGCTAAACAGAGTCGTTTGCTACCATCTGCGGTGGTTTTCCCTTCCCTGGCCACAAGCGCGTGGTTTTTAATTCGATGTTTTGGCTGACATATGCTGCGTGGAGGCCACCGAAGGTAAACAAGAGAGTGTGTCTATCAGGGAAGTGAAAATGTGGGTCGTTTTAGCTAGTTTGTACCACTTCCCATTTAATATTTAATACGAAATAAAACCGGAAAGCTTCCATGTGCTTACATATCTTCCTATCTTTAATGGTATTTTTACATATATATATATATATATATATATATATATATATAACACTGCACTAGCCAGGGGTCGAACCCATGCTGCTTTGGCTCGCCTCATGGTGAGCGAAAACACATGACGCTCTAGACCACTTAACCACACAATCCTTAAGAGTAGCGCATCCAGTAGAACCAAAGCAGAATGGGTTCGACCCTGGCTAGTGCAGCGTTGTTATTGATCAATACCACTCGTTCGTGGTTACAATAATATATATATATATATTATATATATATATATATATATATATATATATATATATATATATATATATATATATATTTTGTGTGTGTGTGTGTGTTACTTATCCACTGCTTTTGCAGTCCTCACATTAATCACCTCTGTATTCGACTGAAGAAGCCTACTGTGTAGTCGAAACGTTTCGAATAAAGATACCTAACTGGTGTTCATGTGTCTTACTTATGTACATGTCGGTATTGTACAGTATTTTGTACATACATAACTGTGATTCACAACGTAGATAAATGGTATAAAATACCGAAACGATGGAAAAAGAAAGACAAATGCGGTATAATGCTATCATTTACTAGCAACGTTTCGCCCCACACAGGGGGCTTTATCAAGTCACAACCTGTTGGGTAAAAGGACACAAGCTTGACAAAGCTCCTGGAGAGCGAAACGTTGCCACAATACTGCATTTATGTTCATTTTTCACTGTATATCATAACACTGGTACTCACCAACACAGCTCTTACTGTCCACCTCAGTGAGCTCTTACTGTCTACCACAGTGAGCTTTTACTGTCTTACTGTCCACCACAGTGAGCTTTTACTGTCTACCACAGTGAGCTCTTACTGTCTTACTGTCTACCACAGTGAGCTTTTACTGTCTTACTGTCTACCACAGTGAGCTTTTACTCTCTTACTGTCCACCACAGTGAGCTCTTACTGTCTTACTGTCCACCACAGTGAGCTCTTACTGTCCACCACAGTGAGCTCTTACTGTCCACCACAGTGAGCTCTTACTGTCCACCACAGTGAGCTCTTACTGTCCACCACAGTGAGCTCTTACTGTCCACCACAGTGAGCTCTTACTGTCCACCACAGTGAGCTCTTACTGTCCACCACAGTGAGCTCTTACTGTCCACCACAACACTGGTACTCACCAGCAAGGTTTGAGGGACGGGAAATCCTGTCTAGCCATCCTACAGGAGGTCTACGATAAGGTTACTCAGATACAGCAGGATAGACTGCAGGAAAACTCAACACTCTGCGCCTCCCTCTAGATGGACCCACAAACTAGCGATAGTTTGAAGCAACGGAAAGGGTAAAACGTGTTCTTTTGAATCAGGGAGTCCGCAGCACCACCATGGAGCCCACACGTTCTCGAGAACATGTACAGCACATGTTAGGTTAATTTTGTCCCCCTGGATGCGACCCACACCAGCCGGCTAATACCCAGATACCTATTTTACTGCTAGGTGAACAGAGACAGCAGGTGGCTTAAGGACACACGCCCAGTGTTTCCACCCGTACCGGGGATCGAACCACGGACGTCAGTGTGTGAGCTGAGTGCGCTACCAACCCGGATGAGGTACACACCAATTGAAGAATGAGACATCTGTGCTAAGTTGAGAGTTAAGTCTCACTGCACTAGAGGAAGGAGATTCTTAAACCCTCAAAAGGAAAGTGAAATTGGGAACATTGAAATGACTAAAGGAAAGGCAAACGATACAGAAGATTTGCTAATGTTTATGGTGTAGCAGTAACACGAGAGATAGAAACATGGGACAGAAACACTCTAGGTAGACCAGGACATACCTGACCAGAGGAATGGCTACTGAAGTTCAACCCGACCACGAACAACGTAATAAAGGTCGAATAAGGAGAAGCAAAACCAGAAACAGAGTATAGCAAGGGTGAAGGACTGATTACCTCATCTACTTAGGTTAGATAAGGTAAGGTTCATCAGGAAAGAAAACAAGTGTTTCCTGACACTGGTCTTAGTCATATGATGACCCACCGTTGGAGCTTTTGGTCATTTCTGTATTGAACTGAAAAGGCCACTGGTTGGCAAACGTCTTCAAATAAAGACATAAAGGAGTTGCACATGTGTGTGTGTCAAATTCCTCATCTAATCGGCACTGTAAACTGTATTTCAATGATACGAGAATAGCCTAAAGAAAGGGAAGAAGGAAGACATTGCACATGTCAACACAGGAAAACTGTATCACTCTCAGAATCACAACCAAACATTTTGTCAGAGGTGAACGTAAGTCGTGTAACATGTGAGGAAAAACGAGATCCTTGCAAATATCAACACTGCATTCGGGACAATAAACTGATCGTTTTTTAGAATGACGCACACGATATATGCAAAGCATAGCCTTACTTAACTGTTGAAGAGTGTGCAATATATTGCAAAGGTACGATAGTCTTTCAACAAGAGATGAGAGGATATGCTGGCTAATTGGGATAGCATGAAGACAGGGAGGCTGGCTAGCATGAAGACAGGGAGGCTGGCTAGCATGAAGACAGCGAGGCTGGCTAGCATGAAGACAGCGAGGCTGGCTACTGAACAGCAGGCTGCTACATGAAGACAGGGAGGCTGGCTAGCATGAAGACAGTGAGGCTGGCTAGCATGAAGACAGGGAGGCTGGCTAGCATGAAGACAGTGAGGCTGGCTAGCATGAAGACAGTGAGGCTGGCTAGCATGAAGACAGGGAGGCTGGCTAGCATGAAGACAGGGAGGCTGGCTAGCATGAAGACAGGAGGCTGGCTAGCATGAAGACAGTGAGGCTGGCTAGCATGAAGACAGTGAGGCTGGCTAGCATGAAGACAGGGAGGCTGGCTAGCATGAAGACACGGAGGCTGGCTAGCATGAAGACAGTGAGGCTGGCTAGCATGAAGACAGTGAGGCTGGCTAGCATGAAGACAGGAGGCTGGCTAGCATGAAGACAGTGAGGCTGGCTAGCATGAAGACAGTGAGGCTGGCTAGCATGAAGACAGTGAGGCTGGCTAGCATGAAGACAGTGAGGCTGGCTAGCATGAAGACAGTGAGGCTGGCTAGCATGAAGACAGGGAGGCTGGCTAGCATGAAGACAGTGAGGCTGGCTAGCATGAAGACAGAGAGGCTGGCTAGCATGAAGACAGGGAGGCTGGCTAACATGAAGACAGTGAGGCTGGCTAGCATGAAGACAGTGAGGCTGGCTAGCATGAAGACAGGGAGGCTGGCTAGCATGAAGACAGGGAGGCTGGCTAGCATGAAGACAGTGAGGCTGGCTAGCATGAAGACACGGAGGCTGGCTAGCATGAAGACAGTGAGGCTGGCTAGCATGAAGACAGTGAGGCTGGCTAGCATGAAGACAGAGAGGCTGGCTAGCATGAAGACAGTGAGGCTGGCTAGCATGAAGACAGGGAGGCTGGCTAGCATGAAGATAGGGAGGCTGGCTAGCATGAAGACAGGGAGGCTGGCTAGCATGAAGACAGGGAGGCTGGCTAGCATGAAGACAGGGAGGCTGGCTAGCATGAAGACAGTGAGGCTGGCTAGCATGAAGACAGGGAGGCTGGCTAGCATGAAGACAGGGAGGCTGGCTAGCATGAAGACAGGGAGGCTGGCTAGCATGAAGACAGGGAGGCTGGCTAGCATGAAGACAGGGAGGCTGGCTAGCATGAAGACAGGGAGGCTGGCTAGCATGAAGACAGTGAGGCTGGCTAGCATGAAGACAGGGAGGCTGGCTAGCATGAAGACAGGGAGGCTGGCTAGCATGAAGACAGGAGGCTGGCTAGCATGAAGACAGGGAGGCTGGCTAGCATGAAGACAGGGAGGCTGGCTAGCATGAAGACAGGGAGGCTGGCTAGCATGAAGACAGGGAGGCTGGCTAGCATGAAGACAGGGAGGCTGGATAGCATGAAGACAGTGAGGCTGGCTAGCATGAAGACAGTGAGGCTGGCTAGCATGAAGACAGTGAGGCTGGCTAGCATGAAGACAGTGAGGCTGGCTAGCATGAAGACAGGGAGGCTGGCTAGCATGAAGACAGTGAGGCTGGCTAGCATGAAGACAGTGAGGCTGGATAGCATGAAGACAGTGAGGCTGGCTAGCATGAAGACAGTGAGGCTGGCTAGCATGAAGACAGGGAGGCTGGCTAGCATGAAGACAGGGAGGCTGGATAGCATGAAGACAGTGAGGCTGGCTAGCATGAAGACAGTGAGGCTGGCTAGCATGAAGACAGGGAGGCTGGATAGCATGAAGACAGTGAGGCTGGCTAGCATGAAGACAGGGAGGCTGGCTAGCATGAAGACAGGGAGGCTGGCTAGCATGAAGACAGGGAGGCTGGATAGCATGAAGACAGTGAGGCTGGCTAGCATGAAGACAGGGAGGCTGGCTAGCATGAAGACAGGGAGGCTGGATAGCATGAAGACAGGAGGCTGGCTAGCATGAAGCAGGGAGGCTGGCTAGCATGAAGACAGGGAGGCTGGCTAGCATGAAGACAGGGAGGCTGGCTAGCATGAAGACAGTGAGGCTGGCTAGCATGAAGACAGTGAGGCTGGCTAGCATGAAGACAGGGAGGCTGGCTAGCATGAAGACAGGGAGGCTGGCTAGCATGAAGACAGGGAGGCTGGCTAGCATGAAGACAGTGAGGCTGGCTAGCATGAAGACAGTGAGGCTGGCTAGCATGAAGACAGTGAGGCTGGCTAGCATGAAGACAGGGAGGCTGGCTAGCATGAAGACGGAGGCTGGCTAGCATGAAGACAGGGAGGCTGGCTAGCATGAAGACAGGAGGCTGGCTAGCATGAAGACAGGAGACTGGCTAGCATGAAGACAGGGAGGCTGGCTAGCATGAAGACAGTGAGGCTGGCTAGCATGAAGACAGGGAGGCTGGCTAGCATGAAGACAGGGAGGCTGAGCTAGCATGAAGACAGTGAGGCTGGCTAGCATGAAGACAGGGAGGCTGGCTAGCATGAAGACAGGGAGGCTGGCTAGCATGAAGACAGGGAGGCTGGCTAGCATGAAGACAGTGAGGCTGGCTAGCATGAAGACAGGGAGGCTGGCTAGCGTGAAGACAATGAGGCTGGCTAGCATGAAGACAGTGAGGCTGGCTAGCATGAAGACAGGGAGGCTGGCTAGCATGAAGACAGGAGGCTGGCTGATGAAGACAGGAGCTGGCTACATGAAGACAGGAGGCTGGCTAGCATGAAGACGTGAGGCTGGCTAGCATGAAGGATAGTGAGCTGTGAGGCAGTGAGGCTGGCTACATGAGACAGGAGGTGGCTAGCATGAAGACAGGAGGCTGGTAGCATGAAGACAGGAGGCTGGCTAGCATGAAGCAGGAGGCTGGTAGCATGAAGACAGTGAGGCTGGCTAGCATGAAGACAGGGAGGCTGGCTAGCATGAAGACAGGGAGGCTGGATAGCATGAAGACAGTGAGGCTGGCTAGCATGAAGCCAGGGAGGCTGGCTAGCATGAAGACAGGGAGGCTGGCTAGCATGAAGACAGGAGGCTGGCTAGCATGAAGACAGTGAGGCTGGCTAGCATGAAGACAGTGAGGCTGGCTAGCATGAAGACAGGAGGCTGGATAGCATGAAGACAGGAGGCTGGCTAGCATGAAGACAGGGAGGCTGGCTAGCATGAAGACAGTGAGGCTGGCTAGCATGAAGACAGTGAGGCTGGCTAGCATGAAGACAGTGAGGCTGGCTAGCATGAAGACAAGGTGGAGGGGCTGGACAGGGTTAGCATGAAGACAGGGAGGCTGGCTAGCATGGACATGGGAAAGACAGGGAGGCTGGCTAGCATGAAGACAGGAGGCTGGCTAGCATGAAGACAGGAGAGCTGGCTAGCATGAAGACAGGAGGCTGGCTAGCATGAAGACAGTGAGGCTGGCTAGCATGAAGACAGGGAGGCTGGCTAGCATGAAGACAGGGAGGCTGGCTAGCATGAAGACAGTGAGGCTGGCTAGCATGAAGACAGGAGGCTGGCTAGCATGAAGACAGGAGGCTGGCTAGCATGAAGACAGGAGGCTGGCTAGCATGAAGACAGTGAGGCTGGCTAGCATGAAGACAGGGAGGCTGGCTAGCATGAAGACAATGAGGCTGGCTAGCATGAAGACAGTGAGGCTGCTAGCATGAAGACAGGGAGGCTGGCTAGCATGAAGACAGTGAGTGGCTAGGAACAGGCTGCTATGAAGACAGGAGGCTGGCTAGCATGAAGACAGGGAGGCTGGCTAGCATGAAGACAGGAGGCTGGCTAGCATGAAGACAGTGAGGCTGGCTAGCATGAAGACAGTGAGGCTGGCTAGCATGAAGACAGTGAGGCTGGCTAGCATGAAGACAGGGAGGCTGGCTAGCATGAAGACAGGGAGGCTGGCTAGCATGAAGACAGTGAGGCTGGCTACATGAAGACAGGGAGGCTGGCTAGCATGAAGACAGGGAGGCTGGCTAGCATGAAGACAGGGAGGCTGGCTAGCATGAAGACAGGAGGCTGGCTAGCATGAAGACAGTGAGGCTGGCTAGCATGAAGACAGGAGGCTGGCTAGCATGAAGACAGGGAGGCTGGCTAGCATGAAGACAGGAGGCTGGCTAGCATGAAGACAGGAGGCTGGCTAGCATGAAGACAGTGAGGCTGGCTAGCATGAAGACAGGGAGGCTGGCTAGCATGAAGACAGGGAGGCTGGCTAGCATGAAGACAGGGAGGCTGGCTAGCATGAAGATAGGAGGCTGGCTAGCATGAAGACAGTGAGGCTGGCTAGCATGAAGACAGGAGGCTGGCTAGCATGAAGACAGGAGGCTGGCTAGCATGAAGACAGGGAGGCTGGCTAGCATGAAGACAGTGAGGCTGGCTAGCATGAAGACAGTGAGGCTGGCTAGCATGAAGACAGGGAGGCTGGCTAGCATGAAGACAGGAGGCTGGCTAGCATGAAGACAGGAGGCTGGCTAGCATGAAGACAGGAGGCTGGCTAGCATGAAGACAGTGAGGCTGGCTAACATGAAGACAGTGAGGCTGGCTAGCATGAAGACAGTGAGGCTGGCTAGCATGAAGACAGGAGGCTGGCTAGCATGAAGACAGGGAGGCTGGCTAGCATGAAGACAGTGAGGCTGGCTAGCATGAAGACAGGAGGCTGGCTAGCATGAAGACAGTGAGGCTGGACTGAGAAAGCTGGATAGCATGAAGACAGGAGGCTGGCTAGCATGAAGACAGTGAGGCTGGCTAAGCATGAGGCTGAGACATGAGGGCTGGCTAGCATGAAGACAGGGAGGCTGGATAGCATGAAGACAGGGGGGCTGGCTAGCATGAAGACAGGAGGCTGGCTAGCATGAAGACAGGGAGGCTGGCTAGCATGAAGACAGTGAGGCTGGCTAGCATGAAGACAGTGAGGCTGGCTAGCATGAAGACAGGAGGCTGGCTAGCATGAAGACAGTGAGGCTGGCTAGCATGAAGACAGTGAGGCTGGCTAGCATGAAGACAGTGAGGCTGGCTAGCATGAAGACAGGAGGCTGGCTACATGAAGACAGGGGCTGGCTAAGCATGAAGACAGGGAGGTTAGGGTAGCATGAAGATAGGAGGCTGGCTAGCATGAAGATAGTGAGGCTGGCTAGCATGAAGACAGTGAGGCTGGCTAGCATGAAGACAGTGAGGCTGGCTAGCATGAAGACAGGGAGGCTGGCTAGCATGAAGACAGTGAGGCTGGCTAGCATGAAGACAGTGAGGCTGGCTAGCATGAAGACAGGAGGCTGGCTAGCATGAAGACAGTGAGGCTGGCTAGCATGAAGACAGGAGGCTGGCTAGCATGAAGACAGCGAGGCTGGCTAGCATGAAGACAGGGAGGCTGGCTAGCATGAAGACAGTGAGGCTGGCTAGCATGAAGACAGGGAGGCTGGCTAGCATGAAGACAGGGAGGCTGGCTAGCATGAAGACAGTGAGGCTGGCTAGCATGAAGACAGTGAGGCTGGCTAGCATGAAGACAGGAGGCTGGCTAGCATGAAGACAGTGAGGCTGGCTAGCATGAAGACAGTGAGGCTGGCTAGCATGAAGACAGGGAGGCTGGCTAGCATGAAGACAGTGAGGCTGGCTAGCATGAAGACAGGAGGCTGGCTAGCATGAAGACAGGGAGGCTGGCTAGCATGAAGACAGTGAGGCTGGCTAGCATGAAGACAGTGAGGCTGGCTAGCATGAAGACAGGGAGGCTGGCTAGCATGAAGACAGGAGGCTGGCTAGCATGAAGACAGGGAGGCTGGCTAGCATGAAGACAGCGAGGCTGGCTAGCATGAAGACAGGGAGGCTGGCTAGCATGAAGACAGGGAGGCTGGCTAGCATGAAGACAGGAGGCTGGCTAGCATGAAGACAGTGAGGCTGGCTAGCATGAAGACAGTGAGGCTGGCTAGCATGAAGACAGTGAGGCTGGCTAGCATGAAGACAGTGAGGCTGGCTAGCATGAAGACAGTGAGGCTGGCTAGCATGAAGACAGTGAGGCTGGCTAGCATGAAGACAGGGAGGCTGGCTAGCATGAAGACAGTGAGGCTGGCTAGCATGAAGACAGTGACGAGTGAGACAGGGCATGCAGAGAAGACAGGATGGCTACATGATGAGGCTGCTAGCATGGATGTGACGAGGATGAGATAGGCGCTAGCCATGGATGAACATGAAGCTGACCTAGCCATGGATGGTACCATTGATGATGGCTGCCTAGCCATGGATGGTACCATTGATGATGGCTGCCTAGCCATGGATGGTACCATTGATGATGGCTGCCTAGCCATGGATGGTACCATTGATGATGGCTGCCTAGCCATGGATGGTTGACCCCTGAGAGTGTTGTTGACCCCTGAGAGTGTGTTGTTGACCCCTGAGAGTGTGTTGTTGATCCCTGAGAGTGTGTTGTTGACCCCTGAGAGTGTTGTTGACCCCTGAGAGTGTGTTGTTGACCCCTGAGAGTGTGTTGTTGACCCCTGAGAGTGTGTTGTTGACCCCTGAGAGTGTGTGCAGGAGGATGGTAAACACTGGGAGTGTGCAGCTTCGTGCAGCTGATCAATAAAACACATGTCTAACACTTGAATATCTTTATTACTGAAAATTGTTCACCTGCACATCAGGCATCTTCAGTCTCATACAAGGGAATATAACACTGGAGACAGTAGAGGAAGTAATTCTGAGGTGGTCAGTCCCTCAGTCTATTATTGTTTATCTCAATAATAGGAATCGTCTTGCTCCAGTCTATCGTTACTGTTTACCTAACAATAAGTGTACAAAATAAAGACTACAAAATAAGGTCTACAAAATAAAAAATAAGGACTACAAAATAATGAGGACTACAAAATAAAGACTACAAAATAAGGACTACAAAATAAGGACTAGATGTCCATCAGTGTTTGTGAAACTTTGACTGTATAAACACTGGTGAGGAAGGTGACCTAAAGTGGTCTAGAAGAACCGACAAGACTGACCCACTTGTACAACATTTGGGAATCTTTATTGATGAAACGTTTCGCCAGCCAGTGGCTTCCTCAGTCCAATACAGAGAAGAACGATGGAAGAAGATGAGGGGTTTGAGGTAATCAGTCCCTCAGCCTGGAGTCGATGTGAGGAAGGTTTCAGTGACCCAGAACTAATAATGATACACAGAAGCTGTGAGAGAGGAGATATGTTCACGACGTTAAAAATAGTATTGTCAATGTTAGGCGAAAGGATACAGATGCAACTGTGGCAATGGCTTGACAAAGGTCCTTGAGAGCGAAACGTTGCCTCTATAAAATGTCGCATTAGTTTCATCTGTATCCATTTACCTCACATTTTGTCTGTAATTCTGCCATTATTACTAATATTGTAAATGATTCGATATAGTGAGCAGTAAAAGTTTGACTGGCGAGGGAGGTCAGGAGCTTGCAATGTTGCAGAAATTAGTTGCAAGTCCAGGTAGATACGTTCCAGGGAACGACCCTAGATAGATGGTGATGGATATCTATCCTGGATGACTAGTGGACTCATCCTCATCCTTTGTCTCACTTGCAGCTCCACGTGATTGATGAGTAAGTAACTCTAGACCTTTCGGGCTCTCATTAGTCCGTCTTCAGGTGCTTGCAATGTCAAGGAATTGAAACTGAGAAATTTGAGACTATCAGTCGTTATTATGATTTCTAGTAACTGGTGACTTACTTCTAGTAACTGGTGACTTACTTCTAGTAACTGGTGACTTACTTCTAGTAACTGGTGACTTACTTCTAGTAACTGGTGACTTACTTCTAGTAACTGGTGACTTACTTCTAGTAACTCTTAAAAAGAAGCACTAACACAGTTACCATGACGACTTGTGGAGCACTAACACAGTTACCATGACGACTTGTGGAGCACTAAAACAGTTACCATGACGACTGGTGGAACACTAACACAGTTACCATGACGACTGGTGGAACACTAACACAGTTACCATGACGACTTGTGGAGCACTAACACAGTTACCATGACGACTGGTGGAACACTAACACAGTTACCATGACGACTTGTGGAGCACTAACACAGTTACCATGACGACTTGTGGAGCACTAAAACAGTTACCATGACGACTGGTGGAACACTAACACAGTTACCATGACGACTGGTGGAACACTAACACAGTTACCATGACGACTTGTGGAGCACTAACACAGTTACCATGACGACTGGTGGAACACTAACACAGTTACCATGACGACTGGTGGAACACTAACACAGTTACCATGACGACTGGTGGAGCACTAACACAGTTACCATGACGACTGGTGGAACACTAACACAGTTACCATGACGACTGTTGGAGCACTAACACAGTTACCATGACGACTGGTGGAGCACTAACACAGTTACCATGACGACTGGTGGAGCACTAACACAGTTACCATGACGACTGGTGGAGCACTAACACAGTTACCATGACGACTGGTGGAGCACTAACACAGTTACCATGACGACTGGTGGAGCACTAACACAGTTACCATGACGACGTAAAACACTAACACAGTTACCATGACGACTGGTGGAGCACTAACACAGTTACCATGACGACTGGTGGAACACTAACACAGTTACCATGACGACTGGTGGAGCACTAACACAGTTACCATGACGACTGGTGGAACACTAACACAGTTACCATGACGACTGGTGGAGCACTAACACAGTTACCATGACGACTGGTGGAGCACTAACACAGTTACCATGACGACTGGTGGAACACTAACACAGTTACCATGACGACTTGTGGAGCACTAACACAGTTACCATGACGACTGGTGGAACACTAACACAGTTACCATGACGACTGGTGGAGCACTAACACAGTTACCATGACGACTGGTGGAGCACTAACACAGTTATCATGACGACTGGTAGAGCACTAACACAGTTACCTTGACGACTGGTGGAACACTAACACAGTTACCATGACGACTGGTGGAACACTAACACAGTTACCATGACGACTGGTGGAGCACTAACACAGTTACCATGACGACTGGTGGAACACTAACACAGTTACCATGACGACTGGTGGAGCACTAACACAGTTACCATGACGACTGGTAGAGCACTAACACAGTTACCATGACGACTGGTGGAACACTAACACAGTTACCATGACGACTGGTGGAACACTAACACAGTTACCATGACGACTGGTAGAGCACTAACACAGTTACCATGACGACTGGTAGAGCACTAACACAGTTACCATGACGACTGGTGGAACACTAACACAGTTACCATGACGACTGGTGGAACACTAACACAGTTACCATGACGACTGATGGAGCACTAACACAGTTACCATGACGACTGGTAGAGCACTAACACAGTTACCATGACGACTGGTGGAACACTACACAGTTACCATGACGACTGGTGGAACACTAACACAGTTACCATGACGACTGTGACCGTTGGCTGGGCAAACGAGACTGGAGCACTAACACAGTTACCATGACGACTGGTAGAGCACTAACACAGTTACCATGACGACTGGTGGAGCACTAACACAGTTACCATGACGACTGGTGGAGCACTAACACAGTTACCATGACGACTGGTGGAACACTAACACAGTTACCATGACGACTGGTGGAGCACTAACACAGTTACCATGACGACTGGTGGAGCACTAACACAGTTATCATGACGACTGGTAGAGCACTAACACAGTTACCTTGACGACTGGTGGAACACTAACACAGTTACCATGACGACTGGTGGAACACTAACACAGTTACCATGACGACTGGTGGAGCACTAACACAGTTACCATGACGACTGGTGCAACACTAACACAGTTACCATGACGACTGGTGGAGCACTAACACAGTTACCATGACGACTGGTAGAGCACTAACACAGTTACCATGACGACTGGTGGAACACTAACACAGTTACCATGACGACTGGTGGAACACTAACACAGTTACCATGACGACTGGTGAGCACTAACACAGTTACCATGACGACTGGTAGAGCATAACACAGTTACCATGACGACTGGTGGAACACTAACACAGTTACCATGACGACTGGTGGAACACTAACACAGTTACCATGACGACTGATGGAGCACTAACACAGTTACCATGACGACTGGTAGAGCACTAACACAGTTACCATGACGACTGGTGGAACACTAACACAGTTACCATGACGACTGGTGGAACACTAACACAGTTACCATGACGACTGGTAGAGCACTAACACAGTTACCATGACGACTGGTAGAGCACTAACACAGTTACCATGACGACTGGTAGAGCACTAACACAGTTACCATGACGACTGGTAGAGCACTAACACAGTTACCATGACGACTGGTGGAGCACTAACACAGTTACCATGACGACTGGTGGAACACTAACACAGTTACCATGACGACTGGTGGAGCACTAACACAGTTACCATGACGACTGGTGGAACACTAACACAGTTACCATGACGACTACCTTAGTTAATTTCATTATACAGGTGGGAGTAATGTCATTTATTTAATGATGATAACGTGTGGGTGATGAATCTTGCAGGTGGGAAGGTGATAGTGAGGTGGGTAGTGGTGATGAATCTTGCAGGTAGGAAGGTGATAGTGAGGTGAGTAGTGGTGATGAATCTTGCAGGTAGGAAGGTGATAGTGAGGTGGGTAGTGGTGATGAATCTTGCAGGTAGGAAGGTGATAGTGAGGTGGGTAGTGGTGATGAATCTTGCAGGTGGGAAGGTGATAGTAAGGTGGGTAGTGGTGATGAATCTTGCAGGTAGGAAGGTGATAGTGAGGTGGGTAGTGGTGATGAATCTTGCAGGTAGGAAGGTGATAGTGAGGTGGGTAGTGGTGATGAATCTTGCAGGTAGGAAGGTGATAGTGAGGTGGGTAGTGGTGATGAATCTTGCAGGTAGGAAGGTGATAGTGAGGTGGGTAGTGGTGATGAATCTTGCAGGTAGGAAGGTGATAGTGAGGTGGGTAGTGGTGATGAATCTTGCAGGTGGGAAGGTGATAGTGAGGTGGGTAGTGGTGATGAATCTTGCAGGTGGGAAGGTGATAGTGAGGTGGGTAGTGGTGATGAATCTTGCAGGTGGGAAGGTGATAGTGAGGTGGGTAGTGGTGATGAATCTTGCAGGTAGGAAGGTGATAGTGAGGTGGGTAGTGGTGATGAATCTTGCAGGTAGGAAGGTGATAGTAAGGTGGGTAGTGGTGATGAATCTTGCAGGTAGGAAGGTGATAGTGAGGTGGGTAGTGGTGATGAATCTTGCAGGTAGGAAGGTGATAGTGAGGTGAGTAGTGGTGATGAATCTTGCAGGTAGGAAGGTGATAGTGAGGTGGGTAGTGGTGATGAATCTTGCAGGTAGGAAGGTGATAGTGAGGTGGGTAGGTGATGAATCTTGCAGGTAGGAAGGTGATAGTGAGGTGTGTAGTGGTGATGAATCTTGCAGGTAGGAAGGTGATAGTGAGGTGGGTAGTGGTGATGAATCTTGCAGGTGGGAAGGTGATAGTAAGGTGGGTAGTGGTGATGAATCTTGAAGGTAGGAAGGTGATAGTGAGGTGGGTAGTGGTGATGAATCTTGCAGGTAGGAAGGTGATAGTGAGGTGGGTAGTGGTGATGAATCTTGCAGGTAGGAAGGTGATAGTAAGGTGGGTAGTGGTGATGAATCTTGCAGGTAGGAAGGTGATAGTGAGGTGGGTAGTGGTGATGAATCTTGCAGGTAGGAAGGTGATAGTGAGGTAGGTAGTGGTGATGAATCTTGCAGGTAGGAAGGTGATAGTGAGGTGAGTAGTGGTGATGAATCTTGCAGGTAGGAAGGTGATAGTGAGGTGGGTAGTGGTGATGAATCTTGCAGGTAGGAAGGTGATAGTGAGGTGGGTAGTGGTGATGAATCTTGCAGGTAGGAAGGTGATAGTGAGGTGGGTAGTGGTGATGAATCTTGCAGGTAGGAAGGTGATAGTGAGGTGGGTAGTGGTGATGAATCTTGCAGGTAGGAAGGTGATAGTGAGGTGGGTAGTGGTGATGAATCTTGCAGGTAGGAAGGTGATAGTGAGGTGGGTAGTGGGATGAATCTTGCAGGTAGGAAGGTGATAGTAAGGTGGGTAGTGGTGATGAATCTTGCAGGTAGGAAGGTGATAGTGAGGTGGGTAGTGGTTGATTATGAATCTTGCAGGTAGGAAGGTGATAGTGAGGTGGTAGTGGTGATGAATCTTGCAGGTAGGAAGGTGATAGTGAGGTGGGTAGTGGGGATGAATCTTGCAGGTAGGAAGGTGATAGTGAAGGTGGGTAGTGGTGATGAATCTTGCAGGTAGGAAGGTGATAGTGAGGTGGGTAGTGGTGATGAATCTTGCAGGTAGGAAGGTGATAGTGAGGTGGGTAGTGGTGATGAATCTTGCAGGTAGGAAGGTGATAGTGAGGTGGGTAGTGGTGATGAATCTTGCAGGTAGGAAGGTGATAGTGAGGTGGGTAGTGGTGATGAATCTTGCAGGTAGGAAGGTGATAGTGAGGTGGGTAGTGGTGATGAATCTTGCAGGTAGGAAAGTGATAGTGAGGTAGGTAGTGGTGATGAATCTTGCAGGTAGGAAGGTGATAGTGAGGTGAGTAGTGGTGATGAATCTTGCAGGTAGGAAGGTGATAGTGAGGTGGGTAGTGGTGATGAATCTTGCAGGTAGGAAGGTGATAGTGAGGTGGGTAGTGGTGATGAATCTTGCAGGTAGGAAGGTGATAGTGAGGTGGGTAGTGGTGATGAATCTTGCAGGTAGGAAGGTGATAGTGAGGTGGGTAGTGGTGATGAATCTTGCAGGTAGGAAGGTGATAGTGAGGTGGGTAGTGGTGATGAATCTTGCAGGTAGGAAGGTGATAGTGAGGTGGGTAGTGGGGATGAATCTTGCAGGTAGGAAGGTGATAGTGAGGTGGGTAGTGGTGATGAATCTTGCAGGTAGACAGGTGATAGTGAGGTGGGTAGTGGTGATGAATCTTGCAGGTAGACAGGTAATAGTGAGGTGGGTAGTGGTGATGAATCTTGCAGGTAGGAAGGTGATAGTAAGGTGGGTAGTGGTGTTGATAAAGGATGGTAGACGATCCACTTCATTACGTGACTAGGATATAAACTGGTGTTCGGGGTTATGTTAAATGCGTGGGAATCTTGAAGAAGGCATTTCGCTTCTGGGTGTATGTGTTCAGATCTTGTTTCGTGTACTCGACACTGTTGTCAACACCCAAACTCTCTCCAGTTTACTGGACTGTCGTAATTCTCAAACACTCGATGTAATTTATATTAAAATTGTCTTTTTTCTGAGGTAAGTGCTTTTGATTATTCAGTTTGTATGGGAAAACAAATTTTAGTTGGGAAATATTTGTTATGTGAGGTATAGCAAGGGTGGGTAACCCGAGGAGATGGTAGTTATGTGTATGAGGGGTCGTATTGCTCTGGGCTTCTCCTGGGAGGGAGGGACCTGGTCAGCATCAACCAGGTATTTGGTAGTACCATCGAGCTGCCTTAATGACCAGGGTAAGACTCATGTCTGTGGGCCAGCCCTCAGATGGTTATAGTGTTGTAAGTTCGTCTGGTCGTGAAGGAACGCATATTGTGTCTATTGTATGTGAATGGTACTGGAGCAAATTCCTGGGTAGCTTGAGAACGGGTTGGACAGATGAGTGGGAAGGAGTGGGTGGTTTTGATAAGGACTTGCCTTGTATGAACCAGTTATCCTGCTACAGTGTTCTTAATACCGATAAGATGAATTACACACATGTGCAACATCTGGGTATCTTTAATTTGTAGACGTTTCGCCCTCCAGTGGCTTTATCAATTCATTACTAGGATATAATGTGAAGAAGAGTTAACCAATACCTCATACACTGGTATGCCAGTGGTTGTTTAACCAGTGGTACCCAGCACTGGTGTACCGATGGTTGTTACATCAGTGAGTGGGTAATCCTGACTAAGTCCTGCGTCAGACGTTCCCTCCTGACGCAGGCACCACCAGCGCCTACACACCATGACCGTCTCTCCTCTCCTACCCAAGACCAGGTCCAGGTCCACCCAAAGACCAGGTCCAGGACCATCCCCAAGACCAGCCTCAGGAGTCAGGACCGTCCCCAAGACCAGCCCCAGGACCATCCCCAAGACCAGCCCCAGGACCATCCCGAAGACCGTCCACAGGACCAGGTCCAGGACCATCCCCAAGACCAGGTCCAGGACCATATATATATATATATATATATATATATATATATATATATATATATATATATATATATATATATATATATATATATATATTTTAACCATAGTGTACCTTATATGTAGGTATTGTCAACAAGTATGGTACATGACACACTTGGTGGAGAGTTTTCTACATTATTATTATTATTATTAGTAGTATTATTGTTGTTGTTGTTCACGTGAAAGGCTAAACTTAGACACGTCATTCAATACAAGTAGTGGCGTGTGTGGTAGTAGTAATAGTAGTAGTAGTAGTTGTAGCAATATTACTAGTAATTGTAGTAGTAGTAGAAGTAATAGTAGAATATTTCAAACTGTGTTCTACACCTGACACAAACAGTGAACACGTCAGGGAAACAGAGTGAACACGTCAGGGGAAACAGAGTGAACACGTCAGGGAACAGAGTCACTAGATAAAGAACCGTACACAAGATGGAGTCACGACACTGACTATAATAATATATATATAATTTAAAGCAGGTGATGAAAGGTCAGGTCAATTATACGAGGGAGTTATGTGACCTCGGACGAGGGAGGGAAGGAGTATACATATATGTGAAGGACGGGAGGGAGGGAGTGATCCATATATATATATATATATATATATATATATATATATATATATATATATATATATATATATATATATATATATATATATATATATTAGAGAGATAGAGAGAATCTATCTCCTTGGAGCATATTCTCTCATCAGCAAATACCAAATCAACTTTTTATTTTTTTTTGCAAAGATAAAACATATATTGCTTTAATCTCATTTCCTGTCGATGCTCTTTTTTTTCCTTCTTTGAAACGAACAGCTTTGGAGCGGAAACAAAAACTGAATTGTTCTCCAGGCTGAGGGACTGACCACCTCAAATACTATTTCTCCAAGGTTGATGGACTGATTACATCATCTTCATTTGACTACTACATTGTTGTCTCTGTATCTGACTGAAGAAGTCTACTGTGTAGGCGAAACGTTTCAACAATGAAGATACCCAACTGTTGTACGTGTGTCTTAATCATCAACTTGCCTCTTATGCTTTATTTCTGCCCCTGACTATTATAAAATTATATTAGATTCGTGAGGAAGATTTTTCCATCTCTAAACCCATATTGGCTGTCTGTAAAACTCCCTTTCCTCCCGTAGCTTGGTTGGTAGCGCTCTCATATCACACATTGAGGTTCGTGGTTCGATCCCCGGTATGGGTGGAAACATTAGGACGTGTTTCCTTAAGACACCTGCTGTCCATGTTCACCTAGCAGTAAGTATCTGGGTGTTAGCCTAGTGATGTGGGTTGCATCCTGGGCACAAAATTAACCTCTTGTTGTTCGAAATGCTCTGCTTAACAAGGGGCTTTCTATATATTAAGTCATTGATGGTAGTTATGATCTGTATACCTTGTACATGTACTTGTAGAAATAAAGATTATTATTATTTATTTATTTATTTATTATTATTATTATTATTATTATTATTATTATTATTATTATTATTATTATTATTATAAGGGAAGTAAACATGCCTGCCTTACCGTCTTCAAAAGTGTGTCAAGGTTCTATTCTCGTAGACTGGCCATAATTTCTTGCAGAGAATTATGGTCAGTCTACGCAGAGCCGGTGGTTTGCGTCAAGGGCTAAATTATGGAAGAACTAGGATACTTATGATAGGTGTTGGAGAGTGTGGCGGTGGTTGCATGACTTGTTGAGCTGCAACCACATGTTGCAGAAGATCTCAGTACTTTATGATCTGACATCAACGTCTCCCTGGTGAGGACACCAAGATGTTCTACGCTCTTTCTTACGCGGATTAGATTATAGGCGAAGCTGGAGATGAGCTGAGGAAAGATCAAAGAAACGAAACTGAATTGTAGAGGAACAGAAAACGGAGGAAGTGGTGCCAGGAATGTCTGTTGATATTGTTTTTATTCATTTATTTTCACTCTCTGTTTATGCATAATATTCTTGGCTTTCTCAAGAGCTCTCTGATGATTAAGACACATGTGCAACAGTTGGGTATTTTTATTGTCGAAACGTTTCGCCTACACAGTAGGCTTCTACAGTCAAATACTGTGTATGGGAACGTTTCATCAATAAAGATACCTAACTCTTGTACATGTGTCTTAATCATCAACTTATCGGTATTTTATAACATTATTAACTCATGGACTCGCTCATTCAACTTATTTTTTATAGATAACCCCAAAACAATTGTTTCAGACTAAATATGCTATGGAGAGAGAACAAAAACCAGGCATCATACCAGTGGTTATAACTACTGATATACTCCACTCCATGGAGGTGTCTGAGAGGATCGCACAGTGTAGCAAGATATCACAAGGACCCCACTGGAAATAAGTCACTTAGTCTGACTTTTTGGGGTTATCCTAGGTAATTCACTTATGTTACTATGTAAAAAAATACCAGAGTGAAGATAGGAAATAAAACCTGAGCGCTTTCATGTTCTAACACGTCTTCAGAGGGATAGCTATCCCTCTGAAGATGTGTGTCAGCACATGAAAGCGCTCAGGTTTTATTTCCTATCTTCACTCTGGTATTTTTTTCATATTTGCACTCACTCGTTATATTGTGATTTCTTCCATGTTACTGTGTATGATAATTGTACTTATGTGTACCTGTGTCTAAATCAATTTACTGTTGTGTACTACATGGAACCACAACGGACACACCACGAGGGTGGTTCCTTGATGCTGGTGAGGGGCTCTTGATGTTAGGAATTGGACCTGAATGGTATGACCCCTACGGATTTCGCGCTTCCCCATGAATATAATAATAATAATAATAATAATAATCTCACAACTACACCACTACCACATTGTTGTGTGTGTGAACGTCCGTTATTACACCTATAAATAGGGAATGAAGGCAACTTTAGAGAGTGTGGTTTATAGCAGACAACACTGACATTCTTCACACCACAGACTAAAGTATTCCTCACACACACCTGTGAGTGTGTACAACGCAGAATGAGTTCGTACCTACAAGGACCCCAATGGAAATAAGTCACTTTACCTAACATTTTTGGGGGGTTATCCTGGGTAATTTACACATCTGCTGCTATGTATGATAATTTGTGTAACTGTATTTATGTGTACCCGTACCTAAACAAATTTACTAACCGGTATTTCTTAGCCAGAACCAGACTCACATTGTACAGAAATGGAGATACATGCCAGGAATGCCAGCATCAAGAACACCCTACCTCTGGCATAAGGTGCCCTACCTCGCCCACACCCATACCAATCTTACCTCACCTTAACCATTAATCAAAATCTACTTCAAAATCACTTTTTAGTTACGCGATGCCTGATGTCAGTCTTTGCTGTTGTAATTATAAATCCCAGTGTTTACAATAACATCACCTCAGCACCATGATCAAAATGCTAGCGCCAGAAATACAACTAGCGTGGAAGGTAACCTCTGGCATCACTCAGCTTTCTCAAGCCGAGACACTTTTATAAGATCTATCGTTGGGAGAATACCTGGGAAATATATCTACTCTGGCAGCTTCTCAGAGGCGGGTAGGTACTAGAGCCAGGAGCAGGGGCTATCCAGGCTACCCCCTGGGCGATAAAACGATGGAGGAAGGGAAAACAAAATAGTAGTAGCCAGTAGAAGTAATGTTGGCGGCTAGTGTGTTAGCACCACCACTACCACCATTCTTCTCACATGACCCCCCTGCCTCACCCCGTGCCAAAAGCGTACATACCTACGGTTGTGAGCACATGTCAATACACACACGGACCACAAGCGTACGTACCTACGGTTGTGAGCACATGTCAATACACACACGGACCACAAGCGTACGTACCTACGGTTGTGAGCACATGTCAATACACACACGGACCACAAGCGTACGTACCTACGGTTGTGAGCACATGTCAATATACACACGGACCACAAGCGTACGTACCTACGGTTGTGAGCACATGTCAATATACACACGGACCAGAAGCGTACTTACCTATGATTGTAGGCACATGTAAATAAATACATGAACTAGTAACATACATATGTGGGCACATATAAATAAACACATGGACCAGAAGTGCACATACCTACGACTGTGGGCACATGTACACATACATGCATAAAACGCACATACGTACAGCCTAGAATACATGTAAATACTGTTCGTGATACACGTGAAGTGTCTGAGGAGACAGGGTCCTATGTGTTGCTAATTTAGACCAACATGACGCTAATGAGGAGAGTAATGACCAGAGACAAGGTTGCAGGAGTTGTCAGATACGTGTTAAGTAGAGAGGATCCTACAGTAAACATAGCACCATGCACACTATCAGGGGAGCATACAGTAAACATAGCACCATGCACACTATCAGGGGAGCATACAGTAAACATAGCACCATGCACACCATCAGGGGAGCATACAGTAAACATAGCACCATGCACACTATCAGGGGAGCATACAGTAAACATAGCACCATGCACACTATCAGGGAGCATACAGTAAACATAGCACCATGCACACCATCAGGGAGCGTACAGTAAACATAGCACCATGCACACCATCAGGGAGCATACAGTAAACATAGCACCATGCACACCATCAGGGAGCTACAGTAAACATAGCACCATGCACACCATCAGGGAGCATACAGTAAACATAGCACCATGCACACCATCAGGGAGCGTACAGTAAACATAGCACCATGCACACCATCAGGGAGCGTCAGTAAACATAGCACCATGCACACCATCAGGGGAGCGTACAGTAAACATAGCACCATGCACACCATCAGGGAGCGTACAGTAAACATAGCACCATGCACACCATCAGGGAGCCAGTAACATAGCACCATGCACACCATCAGGGAGCGTACAGTAAACATAGCACCATGCACACCATCAGGGGAGCGTACAGTAAACATAGCACCATGCACACCATCAGGGGAGCTACAGTAAACATAGCACCATGCACACATATCAGGGAGCGTACAGTAAACATAGCACCATGCACACCATCAGGGAGCGTACAGTAAACATAGCACCATGCATAATATCAGGGAGCGTACAGTAAACATAGCACCATGCACAATATCAGGGGTGCGTACAGTAAACATAGCACCATGCACACCATCAGGGGAGCGTACAGTAAACATAGCACCATGCACAATATCAGGGGAGCGTACATTAAACATAGCACCATGCACACCATCAGGGGAGCATACAGTAAACATAGCACCATGCACAATATCAGGGGAGCGTACAGTAAACATAGCACCATGCACACCATCAGGGGAGCGTACAGTAAACATAGCACCATGCACAATATCAGGGGAGCGTGCAGTAAACATAGCACCATGCACACCATCAGGGGAGCATACAGTAAACATAGCACCATGCACAATATCAGGGGAGCGTGCAGTAAACATAGCACCATACACACCATCAGGGGAGCATACAGTAAACATAGCACCATGCACAATATCAGGGAGCATACAGTAAACATAGCACCATGCACAATATCAGGGAGCGTACAGTAAACATAGCACCATGCACACCATCAGGGGAGCGTACAGTAAACATAGCACCATGCACAATATCAGGGGAGCGTACAGTAAACATAGCACCATGCACACCATCAGGGGAGCATACAGTAAACATAGCACCATGCACACCATCAGGGGAGCATACAGTAAACATAGCACCATGCACACCATCAGGGAGCATACAGTAAACATAGCACCATGCACACCATCAGGGGAGCATACAGTAAACATAGCACCATGCACACCATCAGGGAGCATACCGTAAACATAGCACCATGCACACCATCAGGGGAGCGTACAGTAAACATAGCACCATGCACACCATCAGGGGAGCGTGCAGTAAACATAGCACCATGCACACCATCAGGGGAGCGTACAGTAAACATAGCACCATGCACACCATCAGGGGAGCATACAGTAAACATAGCAACATGCACACCATCAGGGAGCATACAGTAAACATAGCACCATGCACACCATCAGGGGAGCATACAGTAAACATAGCACCATGCACACCATCAGGGGAGCATACAGTAAACATAGCACCATGCACACCATCAGGGGAGCATACAGTAAAC
This sequence comes from Cherax destructor, assembly GCA_009830355.1. Lineage (NCBI taxonomy): Eukaryota > Metazoa > Arthropoda > Malacostraca > Decapoda > Parastacidae > Cherax > Cherax destructor. The sequence continues at coordinate 495,693 of WNWK01000250.1, forward strand.
ATAGCACCATGCACACCATCAGGGGAGCGTACAGTAAACATAGCACCATGCACACCATCAGGGGAGCGTACAGTAAACATAGCACCATGCACACCATCTGAGGGCCACATCAGCTGCTGTGTGCACCTCTGGAAAAGTTAGATATTAAGTGAACTAACTCAATAAAGAGTTCTTGCAGAACTTATTGTCTATGAGTTGAGGGAACTGTGGGCACAAATGTACACACATGACCCGCACACAGGAGAAAAAAACTTATAACGACGTTTAGCTCCGACTTGAACCATTGACTAGTTACACGTGAGGAGCATTTGAAGTGATCATGGTTCAAGGAGCGAAGAGTCTTCAGAAAAGGTTATATTATTTTTATAATATAATATAACCTTTACTTTATAATTTATAGATGGGGTTGTAAGAGAAGTGAATGCTCGGGTGTTGGCAAGAGGTGTGGGGTTAAAAGATAAAGAATCTAACTCAAAGTGGGAGTTGTCACAGTTGCTCTTTGCTGATGACACTGTGCTTTTGGGAGATTCTGAAGACAAGTTGCAGAGACCGGTGGACAAATTTGGTATGGTATGTAAAAGAAGGAAATCAAAAGTGAATATAAGAAAGAGTAACATGATGAGGATAACAAAACAATTAGGTAAGGAAAGACTGGATATCAGGTTGGAGGGAGATGTGGGGGTTTTCTCATGGAGAAAGATGTATGGGAGTCCCGGTTTTGTGTGAGAGGGGCTTGGATTTCCAGCAAGCGTGCGTGAGCGTGTTAGGAGCGAATGGAGACAAATAGTTTTTAGAACTTGACGTGCTGTTGGAGTGTGAGCAGGGTAATATTTATGAAGGGATTCAGGGAAACCGGCAGGCCGGACTTGAGTCCTGGAGATGGGAAGTACAGTGCCTGCACTCTGAAGGAGGCGTGTTAATGTTACAGTTTTATAGCTGTAGTGTAAGCACGCCTCTGGCAAAACAGTGATGGAGTGAATGATGAAAGTTTTTCTTTTTCTGGCCACCCTGTCTTGGTGGGAAACGGCCGATGTGTTATCATGGCCAGAGGTTCCAGTTGTTATCATTGCCAGAGGTACCAGGTGATATCATGGCCAGAGGCATCAAGTGTTATCATGGCCAGAATTACCAGATGTTATCATGGCCAGAGGTCCCAGGTGTTATCATGGCCAGAGGTACCAGGTGTTATCATGGCCAGAGGTACCAGTTGTTATCATGGACAGGTACCAGGTGTTATCATGGACAGAGGTACCAGGTGTTATCATGGACAGAGGTACCAGGTGTTAACATGGCCAGGAATCACAAGTGTAATATTCGGAGATAACAGGCACTATGAGGTGTTAATTCATTTGTAGGGAAAGTATGTCCTGTGATGGTGTCTTGTCAACACCTGAAACCCGTGACGCGCTCAGTGGTCCAGCAAGACCAACTTACCCTTAATTCTGTTAATAATAACTCTACCAAAGACTTTACCTGGTATACTCAACAGGCTTATTCCACTATAATGTTTACTCTTTCGTTCTCTTTCCCTTTATACAAAGGAACTATCCACGCTTTCTGCCAATCCCTATGTACCTTTCCCTCTTTTATACAGGAGGTTTGGTGATTTAATTAGACACATATGCAACACTTGGGTATCTTTAACGAGGAAACGTTTCGCCACACAGTGGCTTCATCAGTCCATACAAAGGAGAATGGTGAAGAAAAGGAGGAGTTTGAGGTAATCAGTCCCTCAGCCTGGAGTCGATGTAATCAGTCCATCAATCTTGAAAATAATACAGCATATGTGCGAAGAAGTGGCTTATATACTGTAGACAGGTGAGGTGCAGCAGTCGTAGGTGGTGTCACATTTGACCAATGTGGAAGTAGGTCATGCCTAAAAGTTAGGCAAGTGAAAAATTCCCCAAAGGCTGAGGGACTGATTACCTCAAACTCCTGCTGTTCTTCACCATTCTCCTTTGTATGGACTGATGAAGCCACTGTGTGGCGAAACGTTTCCTCATTAAAGATACCCAAGTGTTGCATATGTGTCTAATTTATCAACTTGTCGGTTCTCTGAACCATTCATCTACAAAGGTTTGATGTTGGCGATTTGAGGTGAAGTGGACCTCAGTAAGACCATTTCTTGGATACAGTCACGAAGGAAATTGAATTGCGTAGTGAGTCAACGTCTAGAAGAAGGTCCAGGTATTCTCCATGTGAAGGATCCATTTCTACTGCAGTGTCTAGAGGCGATCTCTATCAGCAAGAGAACTTTAAGAAGTGTGTTAAAGTTTCAAGGGCTGTGACCTCGAGTCAAGGTCACATATTATTCCCCTACTTGAGCACTTTGGAGTCATTTTTCTCAATAAAGTGGATTTATCACCCACATTTGGACCGGTACCAACTGAATTATGCTTCCGTGGACCACCTGTCTGGGATATTATGCTATTACTGGAGCCATCTGTGCTTACTAGAGCCCTCTGATGTTTACTGGAGCCCTCTGATGCTTACTGGAATCCTTTGATGCTTACTGGAGCTCTCTGATGCTTACTGGAGCCCTCTGATGCTCACTAGAGCTCTCTGATGCTTGCGGGAGCTCTCCGATGCTTACTGGAGCCCTCTGAAGCTTACTGGAGCTTTTGATGTTTACTGGAGCCCTCCGATGCTTACTGGAGCCCTTCGATGCTTACTGGAGCCCTCTGATGCTCATGGAAGCCTTCTGATGATAATTGGAGCTCTCTGATGCTTACTGGAGCCTTGTGTTGCTTATTAGAGCCACCTGATGCTTACTGGAGCCCTCTGTTGCTTACTGGAGCCTTATGATGCTTACTGGAGCCATCTATGCTTATTGGAGCTCTCTGATGCTTACTGGAACCTTTTGATGCTTATTGAAGCCACCTGATGCTTACTGGAGCCTTCTGATGCTTACTGAAGCCTTCAGATGCTTACTGGAAATATCTATGCTTAATGGAGCTCTCTGATGCTTACTGGAGCCTGTGATGCTTATTGGAGCCACCTGATGCTTACTGGAGCTCTCTTATGCTTACTGGAGCCCTCTGATGCTTAATGGAGCTCTCTGATGCTTGTTGGAGCCCTCTGATGCATAATGGAGCTCTCTAATGCTTACTGGACCCCTCTGATGCTCACTGGACCCCTCTGATGCTCACTGGACCCCTCTGATGCTTACTGGACCCCTCTGATGCTTATTGGAGCCCTCTGATGCTTACTGCTACCAGCTGTGCTTATTGGAGCCATCTGACTCTTATTAGGGAAGCGCCAAAATCTCCTGCAAATGAGTTAAACTATGTTGATGGTGTTAATGAGCTCATTACTCCAGCCTCTGTGGACCCTTACAGCAGATTCTTGCAGTCCAGATGTTGCTAGTGTCGAGGCCAACACACAACAGACAGTACACTAGACAGGATCTAGGACCTACACAGACATGTCCACGCTATACATTTCAGCCATAGCTACAGTTCTCTCTACATCCTCTCTTCGTTGACCCTGCCACATCCTATCATCAATGACTCTGCCACATCCGACCATCAATGACCCTGCCACATCCTACTATCATTGACCCTGCTATATCCTCCCATCAATGACCCTGCCACATCCTCTCATCATTGACCCTGCTACATCCTCCCATCAATGACCCTGCCACATCCTCTCATCATTAACCCTGCTACATCCTCCCATCAATGACCCTGCCACATCCTCTCATCATTAACCCTGCTACATCCTCCCATCAATGACCCTGCCACATCCTATCATTAACCCTGCTACATTCTCCAATCAATAACTGCCACATCTTCCCAACAACGACCCTGCCACATCCGCTCGTCAATGACCCTTCCACATCCTCCCATCAATGGCCTTGCCACATCTTCCAATCAATGACCCTGCCACATCCTCTCGTCAGTGACCCTGCCACGTCCTCCCATCAATGACCCTGCCACATCCAACCATCAATGACCCTGCTACATCCTCCCATCAATGAACCTGCCACATCCTACCATCAATGACCCTGCCACATCCTCCCATCAATGACCCTGCCACATCCTACCATCAATGACCCTGCCACATCCTCCCATCAATGACCCTGTCACATCCTACCATCAATGACCCTGTCACATCCTACCATCAATGACCCTGCCACATTCTACCATCAATGACCCTGCCACATCCTACCATCAATAACCCTGCCACATCCTACCATCAATGACCCTGCCACATCCTCCCATCAATGACCCTGCCACATCCTACCATCAATGACCCTGCCAAATTCTACCATCAATGACCCTGCCACATCCTACCATCAATAACCCTGCCACATCCTCCCATCAATGACCCTGCCACATCCATCAATGACTGCCACATCCTCCCATCAATGACCCTGCCACATCCTACCATCAATGACCCTGCCACATCCTCCCATCAATGACCCTGTCACATCCTATCATCATTAACCCTGCTACATTCTCCAATCAATAACTCTGCCACATCTTCCCAACAATGACCCTGCCACATCCGCTCGTCAGTGACCCTTCCACATCCTCCCATCAATGGCCTTGCCACATCTTCCCATCAATGACCCTGCCACATCCTCTCGTCAGTGACCCTGCCACGTCCTCCCATCAATGACCCTGCCACATCCATCAATGACCCTGCCACATCCAACCATCAATGACCCTGCTACATCCTCCCATCAATGACCCTGCCACATCCTCCCATCAATGGCCTTGCCACATCTTCCCATCAATGACCCTGCCACATCCTCTCGTCAGTGACCCTGCCACATCCTCCCATCAATGACCTTGCCACATCTTCCCATCAATGACCCTTCCACATCCTCCCATCAATGACCTTGCCACATCTTCCCATCAATGACCCTGCCACATCATACCATCAATGGCCCTGCCACATCCTACCATCAATGACTGCCACATCCTCCCATCAATGACCCTGTAACATCCTACCATCAATGACCCTGCCACATCCTCTCGTCAGTGACCCTGCCACGTCCTCCCATCAATGACCCTGCCACATCCATCAATGACCCTTCCACATCCAACCATCAATGACCCTGCTACATCCTCCCATCAATGACCCTGCCACATCCTCCCATCAATGGCCTTGCCACATCTTCCCATCAATGACCCTGCCACATCCTCTCGTCAGTGACCCTGCCACATCCTCCTATCAATGACCTTGCCACATCTTCCCATCAATGACCCTTCCACATCCTCCCATCAATGACCTTGCCACATCTTCCCATCAATGACCCTGCCACATCCTACTATCAATGGCCCTGCCACATCCTACCATCAATGACTGCCACATCCTCACATCAATGACCCTGTAACATCCTACCATCAATGACCCTGCCACATCCTACCATCAGTGACCCTGCCACATCCTCCCATCAATAACTGCCACATTCTCCCATCAATGACCCTGCCACATCCTACCATCAATGACTGCCACATCCTACCATCAATGACCCTGCCACATCCTACCATCAATGACCCTGCCACATCCTACCATCAATGACTGCCACATCCTCCCATCAATGACTGCCACATCCTCCCATCAATGACCCTGCCACATCCTACCATCAATGACTGCCACATCCTACCATCAATAACCCTCCCACATCCTACCATCAATGACTGCCACATCCTACCATCAAAAACTCTGCCACATCCTACCATCAATGACTCTGCCACATCCTACCATCAATAACCCTGCCACATTTTACCATCAACCCTGCTACATCCTAATATCAATGACCCTGCCACATCGTACCATCAATAACCCTGCCACATCCTACCATCAATAATCCTGCCACATCCTACCATCAATGACCCTGCCACATCGTACCATCAATAACCCTGCCACATCCTACCATCAATAACCCTGCCACATCCTACCATCAATAACCCTGCCACATCCTACCATCAATAACCCTGCCACATCCTACCATCAATAACCCTGCCACATCCTACCATCAATAACCCTGCCACATCCTACCATCAATGACCCTGCCACATCCTACCATCAATAACCCTGCCACATCGTACCATCAATGACCCTGCCACATCATATCATCAGTAACCCTGCCACATCCTACCATCAATGACCCTGCCACATCATATCATCAGTAACCCTGCCACATCCTACCATCAATGACCCTGCCACATCCTACCATCAATAACCCTGCCACATCCTACCATCAATAACCCTGCCACATCATATCATCAGTAACCCTGCCACATCCTACCATCAATGACCCTGCCACATCATATCATCAGTAACCCTGCCACATCCTACCATCAATGACCCTGCCACATCCTACCATCAATGACCCTGCCACATCCTACCATCAATAACCCTGCCACATCAACGTATCCTTCAAGTATAGACGCTACATATTACAGTTTTTGTCCACTATACGTTGTAAACAACCTTGATAACATCGACCATCCATATAGTGGACAACTCTTGTAGTGTACTTAATGCATTTCTCGAAATTTTATTGATAGTGACCATTTTTTTTAATTAATTGATAGTAATGCCTAGATTCCTCTGTGTATGGTACAAACTTTCTTCACAAAATATATGTCTTCATGCAGTGTTTTTTTGGCTTTCTTTTATTTCTTTTATGTAGTATTTGCTGTATGACCCTAGTAGGTTTAGCTCTTTTCTGTTTCCTTGTCAAAGTTCCTTCCTTCCTTCCTCCTTACCTCTGTGTGTTCATTTCTAGTCTGTTTGTCAAGGCTTTCTTTACTTTTCATGTCTCTTAATATACTCTCTCCACTTTCCCTTTCTTGTTTCTTTCTTTTTAGGTTGTTACCTTAAGCTCTGTAGTTGCTAGACCTAAGAAGGGGTTCCGGGGTTCCGGGGTTCATCTCCTTCCATTCAGGTTCTTGCTGTATATTAAGGGGCTTCCTGAAGCACACCTAAATGTTATTCACCTTTGTACAAATATTTATCATGCTGAAATAAAGTATTTTTATTATTATTATTATTATTATTATTATTATTATTATCACTGCTACTAAGGCCTGACGATCGTGGGAATGCCAGCACCACGGTTCGACTCCCCGTCCATGTGACCCATGGGAAGACATGGGTCACAGCTGCTGGTGCTGTGGAAGACATGGGTCACAGCTGCTGGTGCTGTGGGAAGACATGGGTCACAGCTGCTGGTGCTGTGGGAAGACATGGGTCGTAGCTGCTGGTGCTGTGGGAAGACATGGGTCACAGCTGCTGGTGCTGTGGGAAGACATGGGTCACAGCTGTTGGTGCTGTGGGAAGACATGGGTCACAGCTGCTGGTGCTGGGGGAAGACATGGGTCACAGCTGCTGGTACTGTGGGAAGACATGGGTCACAGCTGCTGGTGCTGTGGGAAGACATGGGTCACAGCTGCTGGTGCTGGGGGAAGACATGGGTCGTAGTTGCTGGTACTGTGGGAAGACATGGGTAACAGCTGCTGGTGCTGTGGGAAGACATGGGTCACAGCTGCTGGTGCTGTGGCAGACGTGCCCCACAAGAGCTCTCTCTGAAGTCTGCCTACTGAATGCTTCATAGCCCAGTGGTATATTGGTGGACCTAAATGCCAGGACCACAGTTCGAGTCCATTCTTGTTTTTTACTGATATATATATATATGAGAGGGGGGCCAGAATTTGAGGTGGAGATATTGGTGGCACTTGCGTGTACATAAAGAAGGTCTCGTGTACCGCTGCTGGTTTCCACACAGCCAGCGACAACCTCTTCACTTTAATACTCGTGATTTAATAAAATTAACGATTTGAACTGCCTCGTTAAGTTGAGATGATGAGGCGACCCCTTGTTCGTAAGTGATGAACTGACACATACTACATGTGACACATGCTACATGTTACATGCTACATGTGACACATACTAAATGTGGTACATGCTACATGTGACACATACTACATGTGACACATACTATAAAACCTTAAATTTTACCATTCATTGACTCTACAGTATGTTGACACCCATCAGCACATTCTCACTGAACGTGGTGGTGTTCGAACCCATGGCAATCCTGCTCTAAAACTAACAGGCCACTGACTTGCCCTGAGTTCTAACCCCCCACATTGTTCAGTGCATTGTTTACGATCGTCTTGTTAGGTTTCGTGAGTCAGGCAACAATACCAAGAGTAAGTCAATTTATTTAGGCACAGGTTCACGAGTGTCTAATTCATCATCATATATAAAGCCAGTCATAGCATGAACCAGTTCAAGAAGAGAGCCAAAAGGTACCTAATTAATGTAGCGACAGAAAGGGAGGAGAAATTTTTTTATTTTCTTTAGCTAACACACATGTAAATTTAAATAACTCATTTTACCCTATTCCTAGTATATATCCTTTATAGTATAATAATAAGATATTATCTCTTTTATAGTATAATAATAAGATATTATCTCTTTTATAGTATAATAATAAGGTATTAAAAGGACCCCAATGGAAATAAGTCACTCTGTCTGACTTTTTTGGGTTATCCTGGGTTCTCTACACATATGCTGCTATGTATGATAATGTATGTAACTGTATTTGTGTATACCTGAATGAACTTACTTATTTATAAGTACAGTTATCATACATAGTGTAAATTAATCTAGAATAACCCAAAAAAAGTCAGGCAAAGTGACTTATTGCCTTGAACCACTGGGAAGACGGATCAGTGGGTGGGCCACGGGGGCGTTGACCCCCGGAATACCCTCCAGATAGACTCCAGGTAGGTAGCATCCTTGTAATATCTTATTATTTAAACCTCGTAGATGGGAGAGACGTAACTTGGGACTTGGAAGTCCACACCGAGGCTGTCAGCACTGACAACTGTCTACCTCTACCTGTGGATTGTCGTGTATTGTCTAGCTATGTGAGTCAAGGGTAAAGGAAAAACTTGTTAAATATATCCTCGGCTGCGTTATTTGTTTGTTAAGATTTGTAGAAGAGCATTTCTTGAACATTTGCCCGAAATGCTCTATATAAAAAGGGGCTTTCTGCATGCACTTAAATGTCACCCATCTCTGTACAAACATTATATTATGCTGATATAACAATTATTATTATTATTATTATTATTATTATTGTTATTATTATTATTATTATTATTATTATTATTATTATTATTATTATTATTATTATTATTATTATTATTATAGGTATTTTCTTGCAGAAACCATAAAGATAGTTTACGGAAGCCTAGTTTACGGAAACCCTGCCCTAAAGGAACCGGAAATAAGCAGTAAATGTCAGTTATATGCGTCAGTGGATAACGTTCGTGATAGTTTGTGAGGTCATCTCTCATCATATCAAACAGTGGGCAGGTTAAGATGCAATAACTGCGTAGTCTTATACAGGTAACACCTAACTCTACAACCATTCACGAGTCTATTATACCCAGATGTAAATATACGAAGGAAAAACCTCTAAATATAGTAGAGAAAGTTTACATTTGCGAGCGTCTAAGAGTATGAAGTATGTCAGCGCTTCTGTATTTATCCCTACAGATGCCAGATGTACCATCTCGGAGCGGCAGTGCCAAGACCACCGTCTAACCTTCTTTTGTTTGTGTACTAACTAATTCCCTTATATATTTTTAGCCTCGTATAGCTAATATAAACTTGCTTTGCCTGTTGACTTCTATGTTTAGTGGTGGTAATGGCTGGGTGGGTTAGGGAGTACTGGGTGAACCCTGTGATGGAGCGTGCCATCACTATCACAAACTGGGTCACCACAATCAAGGTTCTCTCATATAGGTACAGACGGGGCCAGGCCGGCCAGACTGCATCGTTCCTGCCTTGATAGTTGTACACGGAGTCTGGCCAGACTGCATCACTCTTACCTTGATAACTATAGAGGAAGCCTGGCCAGACTGCATCACTCTTACCTTGATAACTATAGAGGGAGCCTGGCCAGACTGCATCACTCTTACCTTGATAACTATAGACGAAGCCTGGCCAGACTGCATTACTCTTCTCATTATTAGTTTTCATAACTGTTTATTTTACCCCTACAAGAGAAAGATTGAAGACTAAGACACATGTGCAACAGTTGGGTATCTTTATTGTTGAAACGTTTCGCCTACACAGTAGGCTTCTTCAGTCAAATACAGAGACAGCAGTGCTAATGAAATAAAGATGATGTAATCAGTCCATCAACCTTGGAGAAAAAGTATTTGAGGTGGTCAGTCCCTCAGCCTGGAGAAGAGTTCATCCCTACTCATATACTCGTCCGAAAGTGTCTCTCTGTTGCACAGAGATGCTAAAGAAAATAGAGGAAGCTTTTTCTCTATGAACCTGGGCATTGGTAGTGATGGTAGATGTTAGTCTTAGTATTTTCTTATTGCAAGGAGGAATATGGAAGAGGCAAAGGAATGGTGAACAGTAGACAGGTTGACTAGGAAAGAATATGGCGGAGATGAAAGATGAGAAAGAAATAGTGATGAACAAACGTAGATAAACACTGGGCAGACACAGCTTCAAAACGAAGACGCAGAGACATGCGCGTTCCGAAACGTTTCGCCTTCACAGTAGGCTTGTTCAGTTGAATACCGAGGAGGAAGCTTACCATGTAGGTGAAATGTTTCAGAATAAAGGTACCTAACTCTTGCACCTATATCTTACTTATCAACTTGTCGGTATTGTGTCCCATTAAATAAGACATTACAAGAACCCCAATGGAAATAAGCCTTTTTTTTTTGGGGGGGGGGTTATCCTAGGTGATTTACACATATGTTACTATGCAAAATACCCACTATGGGACAAAAAATAGTAAATTTCCAAACGCTTTCGTGATTTCTTAAATTATCAACGAATTATGTACACATCAAAAGACTTATAAGGCTCAGATATCACCTCACATATGACCTGACACCTGACTCAGCTTATTGGGTCAGGTGTCAGGTCATATGTGAGGTGATATCTCATCCTTATAATTCTTCTGATGTACATCAACCAAATAACTGCTGCAGCATACGGGCGCCTAGCTAACCTAAGAACAGCATTCCGACATCTTAATAAGGAATCATTCAGGACCGTGTACACTGTGTACGTTAGGCCCATACTGGAGTATGCAGCACCAGTTTGGAACCCACATCTAGCCAAGCACGTAAAGAAACTAGAGAAAGTGCAAAGGTTTGCAACAAGACTAGTCCCGGAGCTAAAGAGTATGTCCTACGAGGAGAGGTTAAGGGAAATCGACCTGAAGACACTGGAGGACAGGAGAGATAGGGGGGACATGATAACGACATATAAAATACCGAAATGAATTGACAAGGTGGGCAGAGACAGAATGTTCCAGAGATGGGACACAGCAACAAGGGGACACAGTTGGAAGTTGAAGACTCAGATGAATCACAGAGATGTTAGGAAGTATTTCTTCAGTCACAGAGTGGTCGGTAAGTGGAATAGTCTGGGAAGAGATGTAGTGGAGTCAGGATCCATTCATAGCTTTAAAAAGAGGTATGATAAAGCTCATGGAGCAGGAAGAGTGACCTAGTAGTGGCCAGTGAAGAGACGGGGCCAGGAGCTGTGAATCGACCCCTGCAACCACAACTAGGTGAGTACGTACACACACATAATATACAGTACCGACAGATTGATAAGTAAGACACAGGTGCAGCAGTTAGGTATCTGTATTCCGAAACGTTTCGCCCACACAGTAGGTGAAACGTCGAGTACCAGAAGAGTTAGCAGAAGCAGTAGAGATGTGAAGACGTTTTTTTTTCTCTCATCAACGTTATAACGAAACAACGTTGAGTGAGAATTTACTGTAGCTGAAGACTGCAGAGGTGATCTGTGCTCGTGTGTTCCGCCAGGAGTGCTCACTTTATTACGGTGCTTCGCTGATTTCGTTATTTGCAGCGCCCTCTAGCACGTCCTGCGACCATCATTGGTGAACACAGAAAAATAGACAAAAATACAGTATAATGTGATCCTTTATTGATAACGTTTCGCCCACGCAGTGGGCTTTATCAAGTGACAGAAACATCTGTTCTGTTTACTTCTCAATCGCCTCGGTACTTTATACCATTTATCTCCATTGGTGTACGCACATGACTGGTGTACACACGTGACTGATGTACACACTTGACTGGTGTACACACATGACTGGTGTGCACACGTGACTGGTGTGCACACGTGACTGGTGTGCACACGTGACTGGTGTACACACATGACTGGTGTGCACACGTAACTACTACTGACATAATAATAATAATAATAATAATAATAATAATAATAGCAACAACGACAACAACAATAATAATAATAATAATAATAATAATAATAATAATAATAATAATATCTATCATGAAGGGATGACCTTGACATTTAAGCATATGCAAATTGTAAGGTAAAAACAAGGTAGGTAGGGAGGGTAGGAGGGAGAATGGGAGGGTAGAAGGAAGGGTAGGAAGGGAGGGAGGGGTCTGCAGACAGGCTCCAGCCTTGAATATGCAACATGCTAACACCCACAGCATCCTTGCACAACACCTACACCTCAACCACACACTACACTCTTCGCTGTGTCTTCCTGGTACTCACATTATTCCTGAATGAGCGTTAAACTCTCACGAGAACGCACGAAGAAAAATGAGAAAAGGGAATTCTGGCCCCAGATATCGTTCTTATGAACAGCTGACGATATATCATATTTTATTTATAGGCTAAGAGTTGTTATCCTGCCTCAGTATACAAGGTAAGAGTTGTTATCCTGCCTCAGTTTACAAGGTAAGAGTTGTTATCCTGCCTCAGTTTACAAGGTAAGAGTTGTTATCCTGCCTCAGTTTACAAGGTAAGAGTTGTTATCCTGCCTCAGTTTACAAGGTAAGAGTTGTTATCCTGCCTCAGTTTACAAGGTAAGAGTTGTTATCCTGCCTCAGTTTACAAGGTAAAGTTGTTATCCTGCCTCAGTTTACAAGGTAAAGAGTTGTTATCCTGCCTCAGTTTACAAGGTAAGAGTTGTTATCCTGCCTCAGTTTACAAGGTAAGAGTTGTTATCCTGCCTCAGTTTACAAGGTAAGAGTTGTTATCCTGCCTCAGTTTACAAGGTAAGAGTTGTTATCCTGCCTCAGTTTACAAGGTAAGAGTTGTTATCCTGCCTCAGTTTACAAGGTAAGAGTTGTTATCCTGCCTCAGTTTACAAGGTAAAAAGAGTTGTTATCCTGCCTCAGTTTACAAGGTAAGAGTTGTTATCCTGCCTCAGTTTACAAGGTAAGAGTTGTTATCCTGCCTCAGTTTACAAGGTAAGAGTTGTTATCCTGCCTCAGTTTACAAGGTAAGAGTTGTTATCCTGCCTCAGTTTACAAGGTAAGAGTTGTTATTCTGCCTCAGTTTACAAGGTAAGAGTTGTTATCCTGCCTCAGTTTACAAGGTAAGGTCTGTTATCCTGCCTCAGTTTACAAGGTAAGAGTTGTTATCCTGCCTCAGTTTACAAGGTAAGAGTTGTTATCCTGCCTCAGTTTACAAGGTAAGAGTTGTTATCCTGCCTCAGTTTACAAGGTAAGAGTTGTTATCCTGCCTCAGTTTACAAGGTAAGAGTTGTTATCCTGCCTCAGTTTACAAGGTAAGAGTTGTTATCCTGCCTCAGTTTACAAGGTAAGAGTTGTTATCCTGCCTCAGTTTACAAGGTAAGAGTTGTTATCCTGCCTCAGTTTACAAGGTAAGAGTTGTTATCCTGCCTCAGTTTACAAGGTAAGAGTTGTTATCCTGCCTCAGTTTACAAGGTAAGAGTTGTTATCCTGCCTCAGTTTACAAGGTAAGAGTTGTTATCCTGCCTCAGTTTACAAGTAAGTGTTATCCTGCCTCAGTTTACAAGGTAAGTTGTTATCCTGCCTCAGTTTACAAGGTAAGAGTTGTTATCCTGCCTCAGTTTACAAGGTAAAAGTTGTTATCCTGCCTCAGTTTACAAGGTAAGAGTTGTTATCCTGCCTCAGTTTACAAGGTAAAAGTTGTTATCCTGCCTCAGTTTACAAGGTAAGAGTTGTTATCCTGCCTCAGTTTACAAGGTAAGAGTTGTTATCCTGCCTCAGTTTACAAGGTAAGAGTTGTTATCCAGCCTCAGTTTACAAGGTAAGAGTTATTATCCTGCCTCAGTTTACAAGGTAAGAGTTGTTATCCTGCCTCAGTTTACAAGGTAAGAGTTATTATCCTGCCTCAGTTTACAAGGTAAAAGTTGTTATCCTGCCTCAGTTTACAAGGTAAGGGTTGTTATCCTGCCTCAGTTTACAAGATAAGAGTTGTTATCCTGCCTCAGTTTTCAAAGTAAGGTCTGTTATCCTGCCTCAGTTTTCAAGGTAAGGTCTGTTATCCTGCCTCAGTTTTCAAGGTAAGGTCTGTTATCCTGCCTCAGTTTACAAGGTAAGAGTTATTATCCTGTCTCAGTTTACAAGGTAAGAGTTGTTATCCTGCCTCAGTTTACAAGGTAAGAGTTATTATCCTGCCTCAGTTTACAAGGTAAGAGTTGTTATCCTGCCTCAGTTTACAAGGTAAGGTCTGTTATCCTGCCTCAGTTTACAAGGTAAGGTCTGTTATCCTGCCTCAGTTTACAAGATAAGAGTTGTTATCCTGCCTCAGTTTACAAGGTAAGAGTCTGTTATCCTGCCTCAGTTTACAAGGTAAAGTCTGTTATCCTGCCTCAGTTTACAAGTAAGGTTGTTATCCTGCCTCAGTTTCAAGGTAAGGTTATTATCCTGCCTCAGTTTACAAGGTAAGGTCTGTTATCCTGCCTCAGTTTACAAGGTAAGGTCTGTTATCCTGCCTCAGTTTACAAGGTAAGGTCTGTTATCCTGCCTCAGTTTACAAGGTAAGGTCTGTTATCCTGCCTCAGTTTACAAGGTAAGGTCTGTTATCCTGCCTCAGTTTACAAGGTAAGGTCTGTTATCCTGCCTCAGTTTTCAAGGTAAGGGCTGTTATCCTGCCTCAGTTTACAAGGTAAGGTCTGTTATCCTGCCTCAATTAATTTACAAGGTAAGAGTTGTTATCCTCAGGTGGTTTCAGGACCCAGCCCTATCTATGGTAAACAACTCCCCCGTCCCCAGGATGCCACCTACCACACTCGCCTCCCAACACCTAGGTACCTGTTTACCGCCGGGTGAACAGGTGCTACAGGTGTCAGGAGACTTTGTCCGTAGGTCACACCCTGCCCAGGATGGAACCCAGGTTCTCCGGTCGTGAGCTGAAGGTTTGGATATACCTTGGTATATCCAAGGTATATCCACGGTATATCCAAGGTATATCCAAGATATATCAGAGGTGTATCAAAGGTATATCCAAGGTATATCAGAGGTATATCCACTGTATATCCAAGGTATATCAGAGGTGTATCAAAGGTATATCCAAGGTATATCAGAGGTGTATCAAAGGTATATCCAAGATATATCAGAGGTGTATCAAAGGTAAATCCAAGGTATATCGAACGTATATCCAAGGTATATCAAAGTATATCCAAGGTATATCAGTTATATCCAAAGTATATCAATGGTATGTCCAAGGTATATCAAACGTATATCCAAGGTATATCAGAGGTATATCAAAGGTATCTCAGAGGTATATCAGAGGTATATCAAAGGTATCTCAGAGGTATATCAGAGGTATATCAAAGGTATCTCAGAGGTATATTCAAGGTATATGAAAGTATATCAGAGGTATATCCATGGTACATCAAACCGCATTGTGTTATTTTATTAAGATTTTTCGTACTCCAGAGACTATTACTTCTGGGAGAGGTGTCCCGTAGCTGGGTTGGTAGCGCACTCACCTCACACACTGAGGTCCGTGGCTCGATCCCCGGTGCGGGTGGAAACATTAGGACGTGTTTCCTTAAGACACCTGCTATCCCTCTTCACCTAGCAGTAAAATAGGTACCTAGGTTTTAGTTGTCTGGTGTGGGTCGCATCCTGGGGGACAAAATTAACCTAATTTGCCCGAAATGTTCTGCATAAAAGAGGCTTTGTATACAGTATGTCATTGATGTGAGCTATGGTCTGTATAAGTTGTATCATGTACTTGTAGAAATAAAGATTATAATTGTTACTATTAATATTATTATTAATATTATTGGTCTTATTAAGATGTTAATGGTCTTAAATACAGGATAGACAAGGCCACAAGATGACAAAGATACGCGAAACAGCGTACGTTCCTCATATAGCAACATTTCACTCATATTGGCCACATTGCATTTGGTTTGATCATCATCTGTGTGTCTGCCAAACTGCCAGAAGTACTTGTAGCCAAGACTACATCTGCCTACTACAACATAAATCAGTGTTGCCATTGCAAGTTGCTCCATCAACATACTTATCTACGTTTATGTTATCATAGTGGGGGGTTATAGACGTTTATGTTATCATAGTGGGGGGTTATAGACGTATATATTATCATAGTGGGGGGTTATAGACGTATATGTTATCATAGTGGGGGTTATAGACGTTTATGTTATCATAGTGGGGGTTATAGACATATATGTTATAGTGGGGTTATAGACGTTTATGTTATCATAGTGGGGGTTATAGACGTTTATGTTATAGTGGGGGTTATAGACGTTTATGTTATCATAGTGGGGGGTTATAGACGTATATGTTATCATAGTGGGGGTTATAGACGTATATGTTATCATAGTTGTCGTGTCAGTATCATATATACACTTGTTTAGTGTATCTTTATAAAGCTGGTCCCTTTGCGTGTGACGTCACGGTACCCGCTGACGTCAGAGGCTCAGCGCATGTGCACAGCCTATCATAGGCAGACTGCCTCACTAACGTTAGACCTACAGGCGAGACAGACGGTGTGCGGGACTCTCCTTCACTTACTGTAAATATACCGTAACCATCCAACAAGGAGTATCTTTGACCTCCTATATATCTCTCCCAAGACCCACACGACATAGTGGGGGGTTATAGACGTATATGTTATCATAGTGGGGGGTTATAGACGTTTATGTTATCATAGTGGGGGTTATAGACGTATATGTTATCATAGTGGGGTTATAGACGTTTATGTTATCATAGTGGGGGTTATAGACGTTTATGTTATCATAGTGGGGGTTATAGACGTTTATGTTATCATAGTGGGGGGTTTTAGACGTTTATGTTATCATAGTGGGGGTTATAGACGTATATGTTATCATAGTGGGGTTATAGACGTTTATGTTATCATAGTGGGGGTTATAGACGTTTATGTTATCATAGTGGGGGTTTATAGACGTTTATGTTATCATAGTGGGGGCTATAGACGTATATGTTATCATAGTGGGGGTATAGACGTTTATGTTATCATAGTGGGGGGTTATAGACGTTTATGTTATCATAGTGGGGGGTTATAGACGTTTATGTTATCATAGTGGGGGTTATAGACGTTTATGTTATCATAGTGGGGGTTATAGACGTTTATGTTATCATAGTGGGGGTTATATACGTATATGTTATAGTGGGGGTTATAGACGTTTATGTTATCATAGTGGGGGGTTATAGACGTATATGTTATCATAGTGGGGGTTATATATCTACTCAGACTTCTAACTGCATTCCTATAATAGTTTCATTATTTACTTCTTCCCCTAATATTATTAATAATGCTAGACACAGACACACCAAAATTATAGTTTACGTATTGGTCTTTTTAACTTGTTGGTCTCTAGCTCCTGTGGCTGTTGGGGAAATTGAGCTGCAGCTTCTCTGTGGACTGGAAATACTGAAGCACAGAAACTGTGCGTCGGGTGTAGAGTTAACCTGGAGAGTCAGCCTCCCAGGATAACCTGGAGAGTCAGCCTCCCAGGATAACCTGGAGAGTCAGCCTCCCAGGATAACCTGGAGAGTCAGCCTCCCAGGATAACCTGGAGAGTCAGCCTCCCAGGATAACCTGGAGAGTCAGCCTCCCAGGATACCCCAGCAAAGTCGGTTAGTTATCTAGGACAGTCTGTGTTATTTTCTTTAAGTTTTTTTTATCCTCTTCCCCAGGATGCGACCTACAGCAGTTGGCTAACAACCAAGTACCTGCTTACTACTAGGTGAACAGGGGAAAGACGTGTAGGAAAACATGCCCAACGTTTCACTCGTGCGGGGGTGCGATCCGAGGTCCCTCAGTATGTGAGCTGAGTGTGCTACCAACTGAGCCACGGGACTCATTATGTACAGCGGGTTAAGGTTATGTGATACTGGGGATGTGGGAAGGTAGAGGTACAAAGGAACCTCCAGCCTTCACATAACACCTCAGTCTGCAAACTTAATCACACAGTAGACTTCTTCAGTCAGATACAGAGGCAGCAGTGTAGTAGTGAAATGAAGATGATGTAATCAGTCCATCAACCTTGGAGAAATAGTATTTGAGGTGGTCAGTCCCTCAGCCTGGAGAAGAGTTTAGCTGGAGCTGAACTCTTCTCAAGGCTGAGGGACTGACCACCTCAGCTCCATGGAGCTGAACTCTTCTCCAGGATGAGGGACTGACCACCTCAGCTCCATGGAGCTGAACTCTTCTCCAGGCTGAGGGACTGACCACCTCAAATACTATTTCTCCAAGGTTGATGGACTGATTACATCATGTTCATTTCTTATTTCCACTGGGATTCTTATTTCCACTGGGGTTCTTATTTCGACTGGGGTTCTTATTTCGACTGGGGTTCTTATTTCAACTGGGGTTCTTATTTCCACTGGGGTTCTTATTTCCACTGGGGTTCTTGAATGTAACAGTGTTACTACTGGGGAGACTTGAGGTTAACAGAGACTAACAAGGCAGTAGATCAGTGTACATAAATAAGACAACTTACAATAGTAGTAAAGGGAATAATAGTTACAACTAGATACACCAGTATACTGAGTCATAGTCTAACTCTCCCATAGTTAACACTAGAGTGTAATGAGAGACCAGTCTCTCCACCTGGCTCCCAGGACCACCGTGGGAGACTATCCTCTCCACCTGGCTCCCAGGACCACCGTGAGAGACTATCCTCTCCACCTAACTCCCAGGACCACCGTGAGAGATTATCCTCTCCACCTAGCTCCCAGGACCACCGTGGGAGACTATCCTCTCCACCTAGCTCCCAGGACCACCGTGGGAGACTGTTCTCTTCACCTAGCTCCCAGGACCACCGTGGGAGACTGTTCTCTTCACCTAGCTCCCAGGACCATGGTGTTTTGGGAAGACAACAGAAGTAAGATAGAGACGGACAGATAATACGTCAACGTTGAACACAGTCAGGAAGACAGAGTTTGGAAAGAGTGGGATCAATGAGTGGGATCAAGAGTGGTATCAAGAGTGCGTTCAAGAGTGGGATCAAGAGTGCATTCAAGAGTGGTATCAAGAGTGCGTTCAAGAGTGGGATCAAGAGTGCATTCAAGAGTGGTATCAAGAGTGCGTTCAAGAGTGGGGTCAAGAGTGCGTTCAAGAGTGTGTTAAAGAGTGGAATCAAGAGTGGTATCAACAGTGCGTTGAAGAGTGGGATCAAGAGTGCGTTCAAGAGTGATATTAAGAGTGCGTTCAAGAGTGGGATCAAGAGAGTATTCAAGAGTGTGTTCAAGAGGGGTGGAAACGAGGGAAGTGTAAGTGCGTGAGTCAGCGAGCAGCTGATTGAAGGCAATCAGTCCCTTTCTACCTTATTTCTTTGATCTTGGATTAGTCTTTTCAACCTCTTATATAAATTCTTATGAGCACTGTTTATATATCAGTGTTGTCAGTCAATTTTCCATCCTTCTTAAACATATATATTTTATAATATTTTATAGCAACTAACCTCCAGATTAATTAGTATGGAAAAATAAACACATAAGCAGTATAATGTGATCCTTTATTGACAACGTTTCGCCCACACAGTGGGCTTTATCGAGTCACAAACAGATCTACCTGGATACAAGACACATGAGTATTTATAGGATTTAGTCAGGTGGAGAATGCTGGGTCAGGTGGAGAATGTTGGGTCAGGTGGAGAATGCTGGGTCAGGTGGAGAATGCTGGGTCAGGTGGAGAATGCTGGGTCAGGTGGAGAATGCTGGGTCGGGTGGAGTCTAAAACATTGGGTAGCATTAAAAAAGAGATTGGATAAGTATATGGGTAGACCTTCTGCAGTGTTCCATTCTTAAGTTCTTATGTGGGATAGCGATGAAGAAGTTTCTTGGCAATAGGTTCAGCTATGTTGTAGAAGCCGTTGTTCTGGTTGAAGTTGTTGGATATACAGATAAGTGATGATTCCAGGATTCTTCGGTATTGCGTGTTGTCTTCTCTGGCGATGAGTCTTGCGTTTCTGTAGTTGATTAAATGGTTGTGTGAATTTCGGTGTTGAACACAGGCATTCCTTGGGTCGTCAGATCTGCCTGCGTACTGGTGTTCTGAAATACGTGTTTGGAGGTCTCTGGATGTTTCGCCGACGTATAATTTGCTGCAGTCATTACAAGGGATGGTGTATACCCCTGCAGTGGATAGAAGCTTTTCCTGTCTGTTACTGGTAATGTCCTTGATGGTGGTGGATGTGGAGGTAGATACTCGGAATGAGGTATTGGAAAAAATTTTGGAAACATGTTTGGAAATGGAGTTGGTGGGAAGGACTATGTATCTCTTCTCGGCAGTGTCTTTTCTGGGTGTGTTGAAGATGTTTAATGCCCGTCGTCTGCAGTCTCTAATGAAGTGACGAGGATAATGAAGTTTAGAAAAAACTTGTTCAATAAGGGAGCATTCTTCCTCAAGGAACTCACTGCTGCAGATTCTGAGTGCGCGCAGGAAAAAGCCTATAATTACACCACGTTTAGTCTTGGTGTCGTGGTGAGAGTAGAAGTGGAGAAGACCGTGTTGGTTGGTAGGTTTTCGATAGACTTTAAAACGAAGTTCATGGTCAGCTTTGCAGAGAAGAACATCAAGGAAAGGAAGAGTGTTGTCGACTTCTTCTTCTAGTGTGAACTGGACTGATGGCGTAATTATAGGTGGTGTAATTATAGGCTTTTTCCTGCGCGCACTCAGAATCTGCAGCAGTGAGTTCCTTGAGGAAGAATGCTACCCAAGGTTTTAGACTCCATCACCCTACTCTGAAGACTGTCACATGCAGCATTCTCCACATGACCCAGCATTCTCCACATGACCCAGCATTCTCCACATGACCCAGCATTCTCCACCTGACCCAGCATTCTCCACCTGACCCAGCGTTCTCCACCTGACCCAGCATTCTCCACCTGACCCAGCATTCTCCACCTGATCCAGCATTCTCCACCTGACCCAGCATTCTCCACCTGACCCAGCATTCTCCACCTGACCCAGCATTCTCCACCTGACCCAGCATTCTCCACCTGACCCAGCATTCTCCACCTGACTCAGCATTCTCCACCTGATCCAGCATTCTCCACCTGACCCAGCATTCTCCACCTGACCCAGCATTCTCCACCTGATCCAGCATTCTCCACCTGATCCAGCATTCTCCACCTGACTCAGCATTCTCCACCTGACTCAGCATTCTCCACCTGACTAAATCCTATAAATACTCATGTATCTTGTATCCAGGTAGATCTGTTTGTGACTTGATAAAGCCCACTGTGTGGGCGAAACGTTGTCAATAAAGGATCACATTATACTGCTTATGTGTTTATTTTTCCATTGTGTCGGTATTTTATACCATTTATTTCCATAGCCTTAGTATATTGAATAAATTAGTTGGTAGTACTATAATAGTGCTGGAATAAATAATAGTTCTGCGTTAGCAATAAAATAAAGTGAAAGTAATTAGTTATTTTTTTAACAGTTATCGTCTCCTACCTAGGTAGATCACTTCAAAAATAAAGGAAAGACTTTTATCATCATTCATTCAATCACTGTCTTGCCAGAAGCGTGTTGACATCACAGTTCAGATGAATCTCCCAACTGTAACATCTCCCGCCCCTCCTTCAGAGTGCAGGCACTGTTCTTCCCACCTTCAGAACTCTGGCTAACCGGTTTCTATTGAATCCCTTCATAAATGTTACTTTGCTCACACTCCAACGACACGTCGGGTCATAAATACTACTTTACTTGTCTCTAACATGTTCTCCAGCCTGTTGGATGTCCAAGCCTCTAGCACTCAAAGCCTCCTTTACCCCGTCCCTCCAGCCTTTCTAGGGACGACCCCTACCGAGGCCTAGTCACAGACCGGGCCGAGGGAGCGTTGACCCCCAAAACCCTCTCCAGGTATACCCCTCCTTCCCACCAGCCTAGTTTTATATATCCTTCTAGTCATCATATTCTTCTCTATCCTCTCTAAGTGTTCAGAGCATTTCAGCAACTCCTTATTTCTAGGACTAAAGCTTCTAGTAACTACGCACTTTCTTCTAATCACCAAATTCAGAATTCTCTGCATGTTATTCGCATCACGCATTGGCTCCTCCTCGCTGCAACATTGAAAACCCATACTTCACATCCATGTGACAGTGATGGTACCACTATAATCTGGTACATTCCCATTTACAACTGACAGCACCACTGGTCACTGACAACACCATGGATCACTGACAACACCACTGGTCACTGACAGCACCACTGATCACTGACAACATCACTGATCACTGACAACACAACTGACCACTGACAACACGTCACAAAAACACTTTATGACATAGTAAGCCACAGACTGACGTAGTAAGCCACAGACCGACGTAGAAAGTCACAGACCGACGTAGAAAGTCACAGACCGACGTAATAAACCACAGGCTGACGTAGTAATTCACAGACCGACGTAGTAAGTTACAGGCTTAAGTAGTAAGCCACAAACCGACGTAGTAAGCCACAGGCTGACGTAGTAAGCCACAGGCTGACGTAGTAAGGCAAAGACTGAACGAGGCAATATACACTTGATATAGTAACCCAGTAACTAAAGTGGTAAGCCACAGACTAAACGAGGTTATATACTGATGTAGTAAACCAGAGATTGGCGTAGTAACCCAGAGACTGGAGTAGTAAGCCAGAGACTGAACGAAACTTGCAAGCTGACTTAAAAATACATTGACATTGACTTACACGATGACACATATGGTCAAAATACGTAGGTATAATGTTTGTCAGGTAACAGGACAAGTGTTTCCTGAGGCGGGTCTTAGTCATATGATGACCCACAGCTGGAGCTTTTGGTCATCTGACCGAGGCCTTCCGCTGGCTTACCGATCCACCTCTTTAAAAATCATGGTTATGATTATCATCATTAGATGGTCAAAAAAAAAAAAATGACTTTGAAGGCGTTACTAGGAAATGGTTCGCTACACAGTTTGTTGGTAATTCTCTTTATGTGTTGCAGAGTCGGGGACCTCTAACACTAGGTTATTATTATCATTGTAATATTTAAGGGGGGAAGTACCAAACTCGTAGGGGGTCATGCAGCGCCTGGAAGAAGGGAGGCAATCAAGGTTGATCCCAGGAAGTGTAGGGTTGCTCCGGTTCCTGGAATGTAGAGCCCTTCACAGGCATCACAGATGGGTGTACAGTTTGTGTATTACTTGATTACAGGTTCACACACACACACACACACACACAATTAGGTGAGTACACACACACACACACACGCACACACACACACGCATACACGCACACACACACACACACACACACGCAGGGTTAGTAAACCAGAATAACCCAATAAAGACACTTTTTCTGGCTTATATCCATCGGAAACTTTTGATCGTCTTTCCCAGGATGCGACCTACGACACTCAGCTAACACCGAGGTACCTACTTACTACTAGGTGAAAAGGGGCAACAGGTGTAAGGAAACATGCTCTACATTTACAGACATGCAGGAATCGAACCCAGGTCCTTCAGATATTAGCCGAATAACCACTTAACTGTATTTATGTGTACCTGTAACTATATAAACTTACACTCTTGTTTGAGTTATTTAAGGTAATTTACACTATGTATGAGCATTGTACTCTGAGTACCTGTGCCTTAATAAAGTTAATAAGAGGGAAGGGGAATAAACACCAAGGTACTTACCAATAGCAGAGGCGTTGACTGCAGCAGGAGAAGCAGAAGCAGGGAAGGAAGCAGCAGTAGAAACAGCAGCAGCAGCAGCGGCAGCGGCAGGAGGCCAGAATGCGCTTCAAAGGCAAGAAAGAGAGAGAGAGAGAGTGATCGAGAGAGAGAAAGAGAGGGAGGCAGAGGGGAAAAGAGAGCAGGAACCGCTGCTGGGTGGCGGCGGTGCGTACAAAAATCCACTGAAACCGATGGTTCTTGACGTAATCCAGTTAGTGAGACTAGAGGTGAGGGATCACTGTTTTCACTGTGGTAAGAGTGTTAGGAGGACCACTCTAGCTACTGACGAAGGGGGGGTAGGGGAGGGTGTGTGTGTGTGTTTGAGCACTGATCCAGGGAGAGATGCACACCACTGACACAAGTGAGGCAGCCGCCCACACCACACACCAGCCAAGACTAGCCCACTCACACTCCATCTGCCCCACACCGTCCCACCAACCCTGCTAAAGATAGCTACGGCCGACGCACACCTCAGAGCGCCCACTCCAAGAAATTGGGAGACCGCGCGCGCACACGCGGGCACACACACGCGGGCATGCACACACACACACACACACACACACACACACACCACACACACACACACACACACTCGATCCCTGCAACCACAAATAGGTGAGTACACACACACACACACAACTAACACATTTGTGAACGACATGACGGAAGGAATAGACTCCGAAGTGTCCCTGTTTGCAGATGATGTGAAGTTGATGAGAAGAATTCAATCGGGCGACGACCAGGCAGAGCTACAAAGGGATCTAGGCTGCAAGCCTGGTCCAGCAATTGGCTCCTGGAGTTCAACCCCACCAAGTGCAAAGTCATGAAGATTGGGGAAGGGCAAAGAAGACCGCAGACGGAGTACAGTCTAGGGGGCCAGAGACTATTAACCTCAATCAAGGTAAAAGATCTTGGGGTGAGTATAACACCAGGCACATCTCCTGAGGCGCACATCAACCAAATAACTGCTGCAGCATACGGGAGCCTAGCAAACCTAAGAACAGCATTCCGACATCTTTATAAAGAATCGTTCAGGACCCTGTACACTGTGTACGTTAAGCCCATACTGGAGTATGCAGCACCAGTTTGGAACCCATACCTAGCCAAGCACGTAAAGAAGCTAGAGAAAGTGCAAAGGTTTGCAACAAGACTAGTCCCGGAGCTAAGGGGTATGTCCTACGAGGAGAGGTTAAGGGAAATCGACCTGACGACACTGGAGGACAGAAGAGTTAGGGGGGGACATGATAACGACATATAAAATACTGAGAGGAATTGACAAGGTGGACAGAGACAGAATGTTCCAGAGATGGGACACAGCAACAAGGGGACACAGTTGGAAGTTGAAGACTCAGATGAATCACAGGGATGTTAGGAAGTATTTCTTCAGTCACAGAGTGGTCAGGAAGTGGAATAGTTTGGGAAGAGATGTAGTGGAGGCAGGTTTCATACATAGCTTTAAGAAGAGGTATGATAAAGCTCATGGCGCAGGGACAGTGACCCAGTAGCGGCCAGTGAAGAGGCGGGGCCAGGAACTATGAATCGACCCCTGCAACCACAACTAGGTGAGTACACACACACACACACACGCCCCGATGGCATGGTGGCTAGCGCTCTTGCTCCACGCACGGAGGGCCCGGGTTCGTTACACACACACACACACACATACAACAGGCCTAGTGTCTAATCGACATGTGCCTAGGACAAAATGGTAACTAACACACACCAAGGTAAATGGGAAGCTGCTAGCCCACACCAGTGAAGAAAACGGGAAGAGGTTTTATATAGTGAACCCCCGCGAATTCGCGGTTCCGAATTCGCGACTTCAGTAATTCACAGATTTTTCCTTAGAACTTAACTAATAATTGTTCGCGGAAATCCCGGCAGATTTGCTGATTTTTTTTTTTTTTTTGGCTTTTTTCGTGGCAATATATAATTTTTTATGCGTTTTAACGCTAAATATTAAGAAAATTATAATTTAATAATTTTGTAACATAAATATTAACGTAAATTCAGCAAAATTTCCATATAAAATATAATACTGTAAATTTTTTTAGTGGTGTAGAGAGAACACAAAGTGACCGTAGAGGAAAACGAGGCTTGGGATGGTGATATGCCCCTGTACTCAGCGTAAGGCTTGAAAGTAGCCAATCCGAGAACATTATTCATTTATCTTTGGTGCTGATTGGCTGCTGGCCTGTGACATTTATCTTTGGTGCTGATTGGCTGCTGGCCTGTGATATATATCCAGATGAGGCAAATATTCTAGCACTACCGGAGACACAGTACTGTATGCGGGTTTTCTTGACATTCTTTTTTTTTTAAGGGTGATGTATGAAGCTGAGTTTGAAATTAAAGTGTTTTTGGAGCATATTTAGGGTTTAAACTTATAAAAATAAGCATTTATAGGCATTTTTTTTTTTTAACTGAATTAAGAATTCGCTGTTTTTCCAAATTCGCTGGTGGTCTTGGAACGCATGGGCCAGTAGGCCTGCTGCAGTGTTCCTTCTTTCTTATGTTGTTATCTTAAGCCATCCAAAGATTCATACCGACACACCTCATTCTTCGCCTGGTCAGAGTTACTCTCTGATGCCTTAAACCACTAGTCTGCAGTTACTGTATAGTAGTTTAGATATTTAATAACTGTTGGTGGGCAGTAAACAACCCCACTATGAAATACTCTTGTTAAACTCTTTTTTTATATCCATTTATTTTCTATTTGCAACCAGTGCACCAAGGGATATAAGTCGCTTTGTATGACTCTTTTGGGTTATCCTAGGTAATCTATACATATGCTGCTATGTATGATCATTTATGTAACTATATTTATGTGCACTTGTACCTGTACTAAGATAAGATTTTGTTCTGATTTTTAACCCCGAAGGGTTAGCCACCCAGGATAACTCGAGAAAGACAGTGAGTCATCGAGGGTCCCTCTTATTTCCATTGGGACCTCAATCTTAATAATAATAATATCTTTATTTCTACAAGTTCATGTACAAGGTATACAGACCATAGCTGTCATCAATGACATACTACTATATAGAAAGCCCCTTGTTATGCTGAGCATTTTCAGCAAATTAAATCAGTTTTGTCCCAGGATGCGACCCACACCATTCGACTAACACCCAGGCACCCATTTTATAATGATGGGTGAACGGGGCCCTACAATACACCAAGTCAAGTATGTTTTAATCCCGGATACAGAGGTTAGAGTAAACTTTTAGCGTGTATACACTCAGAGGTATACACCTCACGGTTTATAAGCCCTTGTATTCATTGACCTTTACAACAGAACTGTGACCCTTACGAATTTAGCCCTTATGGTAATATAATGATAAGAAAATAACATTATCATTATATTTAGGGAAAGCTATAAACCCGTAGAGGTCGTACAGCGCCTAGGGGAAGGGGAGGCAGTCAGCTTGGATCCAAACACACATTGTAATTTTTTACAGAGAAATAAATCAATATCAATATCAAGGAAGGGCAGGTTCAGTTTCTTGGTATTCAGAACCCCTCATTAGCATCAAGGAACTTCCTGGTGGGGTGAGGACATCAGCCACACTTGAACCACTAAAGGTAAGCTTGAGCCTGGGCATACAGGTATCCCCGGGCTGGTGGTGCTTGAGCCTGGGCATGCAGGTATTCCCGGACTGGTGCTTGAGCCTGGGCATGCAGGTATTCCCGGACTGGTGCTTGAGCCTGGGCATACAGGTATTCCCGGACTGGTGCTTGAGCCTGGGCATACAGGTATTCCCGGACTGGTGGTGCTTGAGCCTGGGCATGCAGGTATCCCCGGGCTGGTGCTTGAGCCTGGGCATGCAGGTATCCCCGGACTGGTGCTTGAGCCTGGGCATGCAGGTATTCCCGGACTGGTGGTACTTGAGCCTGGGCATGCAGGTATCCCCGGACTGGTGCTTGAGCCTGGGCATGCAGGTATTCCCGGACTGGTGGTGCTTGAGCCTGGGCATGCAGGTATCCCCGGGCTGGTGCTTGAGCCTGGTCATGCAGGTATCCCCGGACTGGTGCTTGAGCCTGGGCATGCACGTATTCCCGGACTGGTGGTGCTTGAGCCTGGGCATGCAGGTATCCCCGGACTGGTGGTGCTTGAGCCTGGGCATGCAGGTATTCCCGGACTGGTGGTGCTTGAGCCTGGGCATGCAGGTATCCCTGGGCTGGTGCTTGAGCCTGGGCATACAGGTATTCCCGGACTGGTGCTTGAGCCTGGGCATGCAGGTATTCCCGGACTGGTGGTGCTTGAGCCTGGGCATGCAGGTATCCCTGGGCTGGTGCTTGAGCCTGGGCATGCAGGTATCCCCGGACTGGTGCTTGAGCCTGGTCATGCAGGTATCCCCGGGCTGGTGCTTGAGCCTGGGCATGCAGGTATCCCCGGACTGGTGCTTGAGCCTGGGCATGCAGGTATTCCCGGACTGGTGGTACTTGAGCCTGGGCATGCAGGTATCCCCGGACTGGTGCTTGAGCCTGGGCATGCAGGTATTCCCGGACTGGTGGTGCTTGAGCCTGGGCATGCAGGTATCCCGGGCTGGTGCTTGAGCCTGGTCATGCAGGTATCCCGGACTGGTGCTTGAGCCTGGGCATGCACGTATTCCCGGACTGGTGGTGCTTGAGCCTGGGCATGCAGGTATCCCCGGACTGGTGGTGCTTGAGCCAGGGCATGCAGGTATTCCCGGACTGGTGGTGCTTGAGCCTGGGCATGCAGGTATTCCCGGACTGGTGGTGCTTGAGCCTGGGCATGCAGGTATTCCCGGACTGGTGGTGCTTGAGCCTGGGCATGCAGGTATCCCCGGACTGGTGGTGCTTGAGCCTGGGCATGCAGGTATCCCCGGACTGGTGGTGCTTGAGCCTGGGCATGCAGGTATTCCCGGACTGGTGCTTGAGCCTGGCCATGCAGGTATCCCCAGCCTGGTGCTTGAGCCTGGCCATGCAGGTATCCCCGGGCTGGTGCTTGAGCCTGGCCATGCAGGTATCCCCGGCCTGGTGCTTGAGCCTGGGCATGCAGGTATCCCCGGGCTGGTGCTTGAGCCTGGGCATGCAGGTATCCCCGGGCTGGTGCTTGAGCCTGGGCATGCAGGTATCCCCGGGCTGGTGCTTGAGCCTGGGCATGCAGGTATCCCCGGCCTGGTGAGGGTTAGCCACCTAGTATGTATAACCCAAGAAAGTCAGTGTGTCATCGAGGACTAATTATTTCCATTGGGGTCCTTCCATCTTGTCCCCCAGGATGCGACCCACAACAGTCGACTAACACCCAGGTGCCTACTTACTGTTAAATGAATAGAGACAGCACGTGTAAGGTGACTAACACCCAGATACCTACTTACTGCTAGGTGAACAGGACACCTATTCCGGAGACTGAACCACGGACACTCAGTGTGTGAGGGTATACCCAGGCAGTTCACTGTTATGATGGGTTCCCCGTCACACACTACAATAAACGTATTTACTCATTTCAGTTTACTTTTTGGTGTAGCAAAAAAATACGGCTTCAGTTTTATCCTAAGTGAAGTGATAATTTGTTATCTAGTGACAGTACATTAGCTGTATCTTGTGGGTCTGTACATTCTATAAGAAGAATGATAAGCGATAAGTTGAATGTGAATGAACAGCAAATTTGAAATTTGACTCTGTTAAAAAGCTTGGAATCAGTTACTGGAAAATGCACATGAATGGTATGCAATACCATCACAAACTCCAAGGTTGAGGGACTGATTACCTCGTCTTTTGTATACTATATAGTTCTACAGTCTTTCCACTGTATAACCCCTGTGGTTTAGCGCTTCTTTTGATTATAATAATAATACATTCTTTCCATTATGTCCTTGAATTTGTATTGATAAAGCCACTGGAGGGCGAAACGTCTAGAATAAAGATACCCAGATGTTGTACATGTGTCTAATTCTTTATTAATGGAGAATGTCTTGTCTGCTCGGCTTGGCCGAATATTTTTGTTAGTGGGGTTGACAAGGAGCTGCCAAGTAATAATAATAATGATAATAATAATAATAATAATAATAATAATAATAATAATAATAATATTTATTTCTAGAAGTTCATGATGCAACTTATACAGACCATAGCTGACATTAATGACATACTGTATAGAGAGCCCCTTGTTATACAGAGTATTTCTGGCAAATTAGGTTAATTTTGTCCTCAGGATGCGACCCACACCAGTCGGCTAACACCCAGGTACCTACTTGCTGCTAGGTGAACAGGGACAGCAGGTGTAAGGAAACACGCCCAATGTTTCCACCCTCACTGAGCATCGAACCCCGGACACGAACACTGCAGCAGTATTATTTTATATTGCATTATTTTACCTTGATGCTGGTAAGGGCCTTATGATCCAAGAAACTGGGTTACCTTTCTTCTTCGTTGAATGTAATCTGAATTCTCATAGGCGCTATATGATGCCTACTGGTTTAGCGCTTCCCCTGATTAAAATGAAACAGGTGTGAATGCCATCATTCTTTAATGGCTGATTCGTTATGATATAGATGAAATATTTCCTCTCTTTTGGGATATGTAGGTGCAAATTTTGTTGGATTTTGTGCAATAACTGGAGACTGCCTCTTCTGGTCAGCATTAAAATCGTAGTGCTGGTGTGTTTTCCTCAAAGGAATCTTTGCCTTGATTTTAGGCTGTGTAAGTTTTATTGTGGCTATTTTATTAACCAAATTGGTTTCTGTGAAATATCGATAATGTCTCCTCTGATCAGCAATAAGACAGTGTTGGAATTTATTGGATTAGCTTAGCTTAAATCTGCTTAACGTAATGTTATGTGCCTATAACATGTGTACGCCCTGGAGACCAAACAAATTGTTAAAACTGATCATATTTTTTAAAGGGGTGGACGGGTAAGCCAGCGGAAGGCCTCGGTCAGATGACCAATAGCTCCAACGGCGGATCATCATTTGACTGAGACCCGCGTCAGGAAACACTTGCCCTGTTTCCTGACGAACGTTACCTAACCTAACCTGGAAACCATTGTAAAACAAATTATGTACCCAGTACTTAAATAAAATTGTTTTAATTATTTTCTGACTTGCGTACTTAAATGCTGGTCATTGTTACTTTGAGAAAAGGTTGGATTGATTTTGGGTTGGTTAGGTCAAAATTTGCTTTGTCTTATGAAAGAAATTTGGAAAATTGAAATGCTGCTTTTTATGCTATAATTTCTGTCTCATCTGATTAGCTTCGAGCCTTCCATGCTGATAACTTGATAATGTGTTATATTTAATGTGCTCGTATATTTTACGATATTGGTCTTTTCGAAAGGTTTTAATTAGATTTGGACTGTGTATGCCCCAATTCACCATATGTATTGAGGAAATTAATATATTAGTTTTTATATGATGACTTGTGAAAGCCTCTTCTGATTCGCTTCAAATCTTCATTGCTAGTGTTTAACTGCATTACAAACTTATGCCACAGTCTGCACTATTCCAATCGCGTACATTGAGGTACAGGGTACTACTGGGGTTATGCTATATGGAGATACCTTTCTCGGATCGCTCACCCATGGAAATACAGCCTGTTTTAGGATTTTCTTAGGTTAGGTTACATTATCTACTTTTTCCACAAAATATAATTGTCTATGGCATAACCAAAATATAATTTACGAAGCAACATTGTTTGATTTAACCGAGTTATTCTAGATTAAATCTACACAAAGTACTATACTGTGTGTGTGTGCCGATAACATGAGTGTGCCTTAAAAAATCTTTTTATGTTTTTGTATCTGATGTAATTATGTAGTACTTAAATAAAAACTTAAGGACCCCACTAGATATAAATCATACTATCTGGAGTATCAAATTCTCATAAGGTAGTTTCTAGCGCCTTTGGTTCACGTCTGAAGGACTTGGCCTAGATCCCAGCTCAAGTGGATTATTGGTATTATCACATTCTCAAAATGCTCTCAACTCGAGATAGCTTAATGGAGAATGAGGCCTCTCATCACTCAGGTCCAGGGATAAAATAAGTTTATTTACGTGCAGGTACACATAAGAACTATTAGCATGCAGAGTGACATGTGTGTAAATTACCTGGGATAACCCAAAAAAAAGTCAGACAAAGTGACTTATTACCATTGGGGTCTTCTACACCTTCGGATTTTTAACCGGGGGGGGGGGGACGGGTAGCCACAAAGGATAACCCAAGAAAGTTAGTGCGTCATCGGAGACTGTCTGTCTTATTTCCATGGAGGGTCTTTCAGTTTTGTCTCCCAGGTACCTACTTAACTGCTAGGTGAACATGGACAGCAGGTGTAAGGAAACATGCCCGACGTTTCCACCTATGCCTGGGATTGAACCATGGACACTCAAGTGTGAGAGGCGAGAGCGTTGTCTACCAAGCCACAGGACACAAGTGGAAATGTGGGGCATATTTCCTTTCACCTGATCACCTAGCATTAAGTAGGTACCTGGGTATTGGGTCGCTTCCTGGGATGATGAGAAAATGACCACTATGAAAATTATGCAAGAAACCCAAAAATAAACTTATTAAGGCACATTATTTAATTTTATTGAGTTATTCTAGGTTAAACCCCAATAAAAGCGTACCTGTGTACTGTGCTGTATAAAGTAGTGTAGGCTCTCAAGACTATTGTAAAAAAAATATTTTTATGTACAGAGTACCTAAAATCCTCAATAAAAGCCTATTCGCATGCGTACTACTACTAATAAGATATTACAAGGACCCCAGTTGAAATAACTCACTTTGACATTTCTGGGATATCCTGGGGAATTTACAGATATGTTACTAGGCATGATAATTGTACTTATGTGAATCTGTACCTAAATAAACTTACCTACCAATGGAAATAAGTCACTGTCTGACTTTTTTGGGTTATCATAGGTAATTTACAGTGTATGATAATTGTACTTTTGTGTACCTGAGCCTAATAAACTTGCTTACTTACATATTTACTTACTACAATATATGTGTGATAATATCTGTATACCCTCAAGACTAATATTTTTTTTTTGTACATTACGTACGGAAAATCAAAATAAAAACTTAATATCTTGGATAACAATGGCCTTGCAAATATAAGGAAGTACAGATATAAAAAAACCAATGCCTACAAGACAAATGCATCATGCAGGAGAAGAATCATTTTATTATGATTGTATGAGAGGTATTGCGCATTGCATGTGTTGATGTTAGTGAGGGAGTGAGGCATTGTGGGAGCTGTGGCAGCGTTTGTTGTGATCATGTTATGATAACTCTCGTCTGCCTTCTCTCCCTTCATCATTGAGGACGTTATCTCTGATAACTGTGAGTACCGGGGGGTGTTGCAGGTTGCAGGATGACGGGAGGTTGTTGCAGGCTTCAGGATGCATGGGGAGAAGCCTTGAAGGGAGAGGTGAAGCCTCGCTGGGCACATCTGTGATGGATGTCGCTCATTGTGCGTCTTGTGGCTACTAATTATGTCTGCTTGACACTGATGCTTGCTTTCAGGGAGGTGGGGGCCTTGATGTCGTAGCTGAGGGGCTCTTGATGTCGTCGCTGAGGGGCTCTTGATCCAAGGATTGGTCATGTCATTAAGTGTTGATGGGAACCTAGGTGCCTCCCAGCCGCTCTTATTCCATGGGTTTAGTGTCTCCCCGTGTGAACATTTAATAATTAAAATGTTAATTCTAAATTTACATTAACATCTAATTAGGTATTAAGGAATACGTTACAATTTAGTTTTTTAGCATTATTAAAATGCAATATTACATTAATATTTCATGATGACAATAACTAAGATTAAAAGCATTTAACAATTTATGATATAATTGTTCTTATTACACCTTTCATTTTTTTTTTAATTTTGTCCTTTTTTGTGTGTTGTATATCTTTTTTTTATTAGTATGAGTGCTGAGTGACCTACTCGGTCAGGGTGCTCACTAAATATCACCACTTCCCTTATCACCTTTGTCCACTTCCTCACCAACTCTATCCACCTCTCTATTACTTTTTTCAACTCTATCCACCTCTCCACTACTTTTTTCAACTTTATCCACCTCCCCACTACTTTTTTCAACTATCCACCTCCCTACCATCTCTTTCCCCTCCATCCATCTCCCTACCATCTCTTTCCCCTCCATCCACCTCCCTACCATCTCTTTCACCTCCATCCACCCCTCCCTACCACCTCTTTCACCTCCATCCACCCCTCCCTACCACCTCTTTCACCTCCATCCACCCCTCCCTACCATCTCTTTCACCTCCATCCACCCCTCCCTACCACCTCTTTCACCTCCATCAACCCCTCCCTACCACCTCTTTCACCTCCATCCACCCCTCCCTACCACCTCTTTCACCTCCATCCACCCCATCCACCCCTCCCTACCATCTCTTTCACCTCCATCAACCCCTCCCTACCACCTCTTTCACCTCCATCCACCCCTCCCTACCACCTCTTTCACCTCCATCCACCCCCTCCCTACCACCTCTTTCACCTCCATCCACCCCTCCCTACCACCTCTTTCACCTCATTCACTTCCCCGCCACCTCATTCACCTCCTCACCACCTCATTCACCTTCCCACAACCTCATTCACCTTCCCACAACCTCATTCACCTCCCCACCACCTCTTTCACCTCCCCACCACCTCTTTCACCTCCCCACCACCTCTTTCACCTCCCCACCACCTCTTTCACCTCCCTATCCACCTCTTTCTTTACCTCCCTGCCACCTCTTTCACCTCCCTACCACCTCTTTCACCTCCCTACCACCTCTTTCACCTCCCTACCACCTCTTTCACCTCCCTACCACCTCTTTCACCTCCCTGCCACCTCTTTCACCTCCCTGCCACCTCTTTCACCTCCCTGCCACCTCTTTCACCTCCCTGCCACCTCTTTCACCTCCCTGCCACCTCTTTCACCTCCCTGCCACCTCTTTCACCTCCCTGCCACCTCTTTCACCTCCCTGCCACCTCTTTCACCTCCCTGCCACCTCTTTCACCTCCCTGCCACCTCTTTCACCTCCCTGCCACCTCTTTCACCTCCCTGCCACCTCTTTCACCTCCCTGCCACCTCTTTCACCTCCCTGCCACCTCTTTCACCTCTGTCATTCACTGCAGAATGATCCTTTCAGATGGAGCTCCCACCATGAAAATACCACTAAGTTAGTGTTTGCTTTATTCCTATTGTATCTCCTTTTATTGTAACTGATTTTCACACAGTTGAGTTACTAAGCTGTTTTAACTTTTCAGGTTTAAATAAGATGCTGTTACAAGGACCCCTATGGAAATAAGTTACTCTGACTTTTTTGGGTTATCCTAGGTAATTTACACCATGTATAATTGTACTTGTGTGCACCTCTACCTAAATAAACTTGCTTACTAATCCTAGATTGTCTACATAAGTGTGCATTTTACATACCTGGAGGAGTATACCTGGAGTATACATGCCCAGGCACTGTGTAGCCTGTATGGGTTTAGTGCTTCGGTGGCTTGTGGCCTGGTAGGCAACGCTCTCGCTTCACATGCTAAGTGTCCGTGGTTCAATCCCCGGCAAGGGTAGAAACATTGGGCGTATTTCCTTACACCTGGTGTCCCACTCACCTAGCAGGCAAGAAGGTACCTGGGTGTTAGTCGACTGGTGTGGTCACGTCCAGGGGGACAAGATTGAGGACCCTAGTGGAAATAAGACACTATCCCTCAGTGACGCACTGCCTTTCTTGGGTTATCTTGAGTGGCTAACCCTCCAGGTTAAAAATCTGAACAAATCTCACCACGATTACAATAATAATGTGGAACTGTACAGTACAATATAACTTTAATGTAATATTTTTTTTGCAATTTACATCTGCAACAAATATGATTAGTATATTGCTTGTGGTTGCAGAGGCATGAGTCACCTGGAGAATGGCTCTGTGGTGTGGGTGCGGCTGGGGCAGGCGTGGTGGCCAGGAACCATCACCACCATTTCCAAGTGCCCACCCGAGTATGTCCAGGGACTCCGCAAGATGCCTCTAGCCATTGTTAAATTTTTCCATGAAAATGAATAGTAAGTATAGTACAGCTTCGTAGTTAAGACTTTAAATTCTCCATTTTGCCAGCTATTATTCTGTCTCCATTGCCATTATGAACAGCATTAACAACACAGAGCACCTAGAATGTGTACCTTAGAACCAAAGCAAATGATACTTTAATCAATACAGTACCTTGTTTAAATTGCTTGAATGTGTAGTCCAAAAGTTAAATAGTGTACTAGAAGAATAATTTGTAGGAGTAATAATATGTAGAAGGTGCAGGATGATTCCAGTCAAAGTAAGGGTGATATTAGCATGATTTCATAATGCTGTACTATATTGACATCAGAGATCCACAGCACTTCATCTAATAGCAAATATAAAAAAAATAATGTCTAAACAAAGATAAATATTTCATAAGGGACTTAAACAAGTTTTTGCAGGCAGTGCCAGATAAGCTAGGTTGCTGGTGAAGCACTCTTGATCCAGGGAATTAAGAGCTATCCTTCCCTTCCTTGAATCAAGTCTGACAACTTCTAATTTCCCAGGTGCTGTATCAATTCTAGGGGATTTGGCATTTCCCTATAAATACGTACTGTAAAATAGCATAATACATAATCCAAATTGTGGGCTAATAATTAATTGTTTTAGCCATGTTATTGTAGTTTTTATTCATTTTAAATTTTACCTCCTAAGCCACCAGTTTCATACTTCCCTGCCATCAGCCTAGGCATGCTTCCTCTGTTTTCCATCTTTTAATGGATTCTGGTTTTCTGTGCCATCTTGGGACTGCCCCGGCGGCTCGGAGACCATTCTCACACCAAAAATCATTCAGTTAAGTTACCTCTCTTGCTTGTAATCCAGTTGGAATAACACGAAGTACAACTATGTATGGTCGGGTATCAGGCCTAGATCTTGAGAGTCTGTACTAGGCTTATTTCTTATCCCTAGATCAGTGGTTTCCATTTTTTCATTACCCAAGATTTGAAGCCACATTTTCCTTTTAACTCAATTAGTACTGATACTAAGTACCCCAGTAAATTGCTGTAGACTTATAACATAATATTAAAGAAAACATTTGCAAAAATTACAAATACAATCACTTATTTTTTAACAGGGTTTTGAGAGTAGTAAGAATCTCAAAACTCGTCAAAGGTATATCAAAGGGTCACAACCCAAATTGAGGCCATGACCCTAGGTTTGGGAACCCCTGCACTAGATCAAACTATCAACAGGGGGATAAGTGTATACTATATGGTAATGCTTCTCTATTGCTGGTAGTATTGAGGTCATTTATCACCTTGTGATAAATGACCTACAAGGGTTTAGCACTTTACACAAAAGAAAATGGAGTAATGCACAAATAACTTGCACATAGGAGAGAGAGAGAAGCTTATGATGACGTTTCGGTTCGGCTTGAACCATTTACAAGTCGCACTAACAGAAAAGAGTGAGGGAGCCAGTATATACATACAGGGTGACAGGGAGGGGACAGAGAGAGGAAGAAAAAGTAGTGTTAGTGGAAGTAGTAGTGGTAGTAGAAAGTAGGGGAGAGTAGTTTTTTGTGGCACAAGAGATAGAAAGGGAGGAAATAGTAGTAGTAGTAGTAGTAATAGTAGTAGTAGTACTAGTAGTATTAGTACAGTGGACCCTCGGTTTTCGTTGAAAATTCTTTCCAGAATGCTGTTCGAGTGCTGTTACCGAACGAATTTGTTCCCATAAGGACAAATGTATATTAGATTAGTCGTTTCAGACCCCCAAAAATACACTTACAAAAGCTCTTACAAAAATACACTTACATAATTGTTCAAGTTTGGAGGTGAACGAAAACTGAGGGTCCACTGTAGTAGTACGTATTAGTATTAGTAGTACATAGTAGTAGTAATAGTAGTAGTAGTTGGGCAAGTCTAAGGACAAGAAAAACTAGCAGCTCAGGAGAGCTAAGGGCCCACAAGGTGTAGGACCAAAAACACAGGTGGAAATAAAACTGAAGGACAGAACACACTTAAGCAGAAGAAAGGAAAACAAAGAAAGAAATCAGGAAAAAATAGGAAAGGAGAACAGGTAGGGAGAGGAGAAGAAGAAAGGATCAGGTCAAATTATGAGTGTCCTGAAGTTTGGAGCATTTGACAATGTAATGAGAAAGGAGGTCATCTACAGAGACAAAATCAGGGCTAAGATTCATACTAGGCAAATAAATTGTGTATGAGGGATGCTTCAACAAGACGGCAACTGTGAAGGTCTGAAGTAGGGTAGAGTCCTGGTCAGAGATAGGTATCCAGTACAGTGGACCCCCGGATTACATCATTATTTTGTTCCAGAATGCTGTTCAAGTGCTGTTACCGAACGAATTTGTTCCCATAAGGAATAATGTAAATTAGATTAGTCCTTTTAGACCCCCAAAAGTACACTTACAAAAGCACTTACAAAAATACATACACTTACATAATTGTTCGAGTTTGGAGCAGTACGTAATCCGGGGGTCCACTGTATATATTGTATAGTATTCCAAAGTGAGTCTCCCAAGATTGTGAGACCTGTACCCACTCTGCCTGAGGTATCCCAGCAAGTGAGCCCGTCTCCTGTATTATCCTATTTCTTAACAAAATAGGGAATAGAATAAGAAGATACAAATAAAAATGGGAGAATTACATACAATAATCATTGACCTATGAGACTTATTACCAGGGGGAAGGGTAGATGTTATCAGTAACATGGACTTGTACTCACTCTTAATTCACCAACCAGCTGACCCGAAATTCGCTATGCATGGCCCACTGCATACACGCTGACCAGGGCTCCGCTCACCGGACCTGTCACCCACCTCTCTGTCTCCTCTAGTGGTTTTCATGACCTTATATGGTGCTCAAAGCATCCCCCTACCCCATAAGGTGTAGACCACGTGTTACGACCTGACGCCAGGCAAGAACAAAAGACCTGAGGCTTAAGCATGGAGGCGTGGCTGACAGCTATTTGCCAAGGCAAGGTGTGGGTAATTAGGTCGACCTCACAAGCGCACTGACTACATCACAAGATTTACTAACAGAATACAGCTACTAGTAAAAACAACTTCACAAAGAATTATTACATTTGATTAAAGTTGATTTGGTGAGGTGTTTATGAAATATTAGGTGACAAATGGTTTAAAAAGGTATGTGAGCAAACACTTTGACATGTTTATTAGAAAACATTTTGGTCCTGGGACCTTGTATTGATTAAGATCTAAGGACCAAAATGTTTTCTAATAAGTATGTCCTAATGTTTGCTCAGGTTTCTTTCTAAATCACTTGCCATTATTGATTACCAAGCTGACAAAGGTGGCGAATAAAAAAGGTTGTATATTGATTATTACAATTTGTACTGCTCTTCCCTTGAGGGGTTACAAGATTTCTCTCTTTATTTATGATGCATAATCATTTATATTTAAGAAAAAAAATGTTACTGAGGTTGTGTAAAATGTTCTTTGGGTACTCTCTTCAAGGAGAGTTCTTGTTTCTGTTGAAGGACTTGATTCAGGGAATTAGAGCTGCTCTCTTTGTCCTTGGAGCAAATCTGTTTAAGCTCTATTTCACAGGCACCTTTTAACCATATGGGTTTAGCATTTTTGCCTGTGTGCTGTTGTATAATAATAATAATAATAGGATGGTAGACAGCAACCACCCAGGGAGGTTCTACCATCCTGCCAAGTGAGTGTGAAATGGAAACATGTACGTAATTGTTTTACATGATGGTAGGATTGCTGGTATTTTTTTTGTCTCTTAAACACAGGATAACAGGTATCTTGCTACTTCAACTTACACTTAGGTCACATTACACATGCATGTGCCTGCATATATATTTACACACCCATCTGGGTTTTATTTTGTTTTTCTTTATAGTTCTTGTTCTTCTTTATTTCCTCTAATCTCTTTGGGGGAAGTGGAATTGAATTATTCCTCTGTATGTAAGCCATGCATGTCGTAAGAGGCAACTAACATGCCGGGAGCAAGGGGCTAGTAACCCCTTATCCTGTGTACATTACTAAAGTTAAAAAGAGAAACTTTTGTTTTTCTTTTTGTGCTACCCTGCCTCGGTGGGATACGGCAGGGTAGCACAAAATAATAATATAATATAATATAATAATACTTTTGTCTCCATGGGGAAGTGGAACTGAATTCTTCCTCCATAAGCCATGCATGTTGTAAGAGGCAACTAACATGCCGGGAGCAAGGGGCTAGTAACCCGAGAAACTTTTGTATTTCTTTTTGGGCCACCCTGCTTTGGTGGGATACGGCCAGTTTATTGAAAGAATTAGAATAATAATACTTTTGATGATACCTTGGTTCTTGGTAGGAATTATTATGTAAAGAGTAGTCAGTGAATTTCTTTATGGTTAGTGTGATTACAAATTTTCTTTTTCATAATTTCAGTCAAGATGTTCACAAATCAGAGCACATATTCCCATATAACTGTGAGCGCAAAGAAGAATTCATCAGGAGAGGGCAATGTAAGTAATAAAAAATTGCTTTATTAAGCTATATTTTCAGATTACCTATAGCTTAATTGCATTTTTTTTAGTTTTACAATTTTATGTACAAGCTTTGATATGTGTGTACAGCAAGATATGTACACAGCTACATTATATGTATGCAAAGCTATGTATATGTATCCAAAGCTACATTATATGTATGCAAAGCTACATTATACTATGTATGAAAAGCAACATTATATGTATCCAAAGCTACAATATGTGCAACCATTGTTTGCATCCCATTTGCTAAAGGTAGGTATGGTCATGACTTTATTTAATGTTGCAGAACAGTGTTTAATAAATTTTTGCTCGGATACTGTCAAGGGTGTCGTGATGCTAGTGAAGGGCTCTTGATCCAAACAATTGGAGTTAACCCCTCCCCTTCTCTCCCTCAGATCAAACCTAATTATCTTCCATGCCCCAAGCACTATATATATAACACTCAGTATTTTTTCTCTAAAAATACTTATAGTATTCTACAAAAAAAAGTAAGATCCTTTGTAAGGAAAATGAGCTGCTTTGTTTTGGTGGGTTTAATGACCTCCCAGAATGTACTAGGATCAGTGTGGTTTATTTCAGGTCCTTAACATAACTATTTTACTAACCAATTGTTTTATGTTGATCAATTTTGGAATGGTTAAATTATCATGAATATTACACATTCGGAATTACGTGGACTAATAAGTATTTTGTATTCCAGGTATCAACAGAAACCAGAGTCATGGAGAAGTGGATCTGTTGACCAAATTTGAAGCAGACGTAGTGACTGCTGAGAAGCTAACAGGAGGGGACATGAACATCCTACAGACCTTGGGCGAGGTTGCGGGTAAGCGCAGAATAGACTATAGTGACCTGGGTTTTGGATCGCCGAAACTTAAGAAGAAAAAAGAGGAGGGTGTCAAGAGG
The DNA here is from genome assembly GCA_009830355.1 of Cherax destructor. Classification (NCBI taxonomy): domain Eukaryota; kingdom Metazoa; phylum Arthropoda; class Malacostraca; order Decapoda; family Parastacidae; genus Cherax; species Cherax destructor. The sequence continues at coordinate 537,084 of WNWK01000250.1, forward strand.
GGATCAGATATTGGGCAAGCTGTTGTGTACAAGATGGTTGGCAGCAGAAGTGTGGGTAATAAGCTGCAGAGGGTTGTGATTGAACATAAGGTGCGTATTCTTGAGCAGCCTAGGAGAGAGAATGCTGAAGAAGACATGCGTACTGCATCAAAATGGTTCAAGTGTTCTAGGTGTGGTTTTACATGTACCAGATTGAATGTAATTATTTGGCACAATAAAGCACACATAAACAAGGTTTTTAATTATGATACAGGCATCAAGATACCTGGGAGAAGGAAAAGAAAACAAGGTACCCCAAAATCAAACAAAGATTCGAAAAAGAAGGCCAAAACTGCAAAAGGTAAAGAGAATTTGGACCATGCACATACCAATGGGGAAGTATCGGGTTCTAAGGACATTCAAGATACACAGCAACTCTTGATGGATTGGGATGATGATGATGATGATGGAATGGATGGTGAAAGATCTAAAACCCTCCCTGGAGGTTTAGATAAAGAGGAAACAAATAATAATTCGGATGATGGCTACAGTGACATTGAGGATTATCCTCCTCCACAGCCAAAGTATGAAAGAAGACCCATGCCAAAGGCTTCTGATGTCAATTCTGCATTTGATGCTCTGCTTGCAGCCACACCTGCAAATCCAGTTACTCCCTCTTCCAGTCAGACTTCAAATTACATAAATAATGATTCGGATAGTGATTACAGTGACTGGGAAAAATATTATGCAAGGGATTCTGGGTCAGGGTCTGAAGATGAAGAAGTGGAACAAGAAAGTGATATTAAGTCTCTCTGTGAAGGGAAGGAAGGAAAGGCAGAGGGAGGTGAGGATGCAAATTCTCAGGCAAAACAGGAAGAAAAGGATAATGTTGCAGTGTGTGTAAGAGCAGAGCCCATCGGTGAAACAGGCCATGAGGAGCATATGGAAAATACTCCATCACCTAAAATTGATAATGTAGAAGATGGCAAATCTCGATTCCATAGTTACAATTATCAACAAGAGGAGCTGACCCCAGAGCCTGAGGAAGATGAAATGAAGCAAAGTACTTTAAACACACATTATGAACCAACAGAAAATATAGGTGAACCAACAGAGAATATAGGTGAGCCAACAGAGAATATAAGTGAACCAACAGAGAATATAGGTGAACCAACAGAGAATACAGGTGAATCAACAGAGAATACAGGTGAACAAACAAACTATACCAGTGAAACTGTGGAAAAGAATGGTGAACCATCAGAAATTGCAAATGAATCTACTGATGTGGCTGAGCCATCTCATTTTACTGATAGATCACCTGAAGATGTTGATAAATCATACAATGAGGTTGAGAAACCTCTTGAAGTTAGTCATGAATCTACTGAGGTTAGTCAAGAACCTAGTGAAGATCTTTTTGAATCAACACAAAACACTGATAAATTGGTGGAAGACACTGATAAACCAGCAGAAGACACAGATAAAACAGATGCTGATGAAATAGCGAAAGGTACTGATAAACCAACAGAAGACATTTATGAGCCAGCAGAAGACATTTATGAGCCAGCAGACAAAATTTATGAACCAGCAGAAGACAGCTATGAGCCAGCAGATGAGACTGATAAATCAGAAGACATTTATGAACCTGCAGAAGTCATTTACGAACCAGCAGAAGCTGATAAGCCACCGGAAGTGGTTTACGAGCCAGTTGAATGCCTTGAACCAATTGAAGACTCATCAGATGTTGATAAAGAAGATGCCTTCAGTGGTACTCCAGCTGAAGACAGTGTTGCACCACATGATCACTCTAATCCTTTAGATGAATATTCAGAAGAACCAGATGATCGTACTTGTGAATTGTCCATTTGCCAGCCTGTTGAGGAGACAAATGAGTCAAGCGATGACATTGAACAACTCACTCAAAATATTGACAAATTAAATAAAAATATTGAGGAATTTACACAAAATCTTAATGTCACTTTGGCTGAGAGTGCAGCAGTTGTTGATAATGCTCATGAGATGAGAGTGAAAGAGAGCAGGTATGAATCTGTGGAGAGTACTTGTGATTCAGTTTCTTATGCCCCAGAGCCCTCACACTCAAAGACAGACACTGAGCTTGAAGATGCAGTCGATCCAGGGAAGACAAGTGATGTCCCAACACCCTCAAGTTCAGGTACAACTTATATGTTGGTAGCAGTAGATGCTCATGGTAACACTGTGCCTACTGTTCCTACACCAGCCCTTAGTGAGGGTGGTAATGACCTTGTAGCTGTGGAAGCTACCATGGAGGATGGTACTACACGCACACTATACATAGATCCTTCACAGTTGGGCCCAAATGTAGACTTAAATAATTTAATGCTTCATATTGATTCAAGTGGTCAGGAGCATGTTATCATCCCATCATCATCATCGTCCGATTCAGAAACTCCAAGTCAAGAATTACCCTCGACAAATACCCATGACCTTCAAAGTATTTCAGAGACCTCAAATGCAGAAGTACCATATCCAGCCGAAACACATGGCTATGATCAGATGAATTATGTAGAACCCACAAGGGCTGATCATTACAGCCCTGCTCGGCCAGAAGAGGGTGAGAGTTCATGAACTAGGTGCTCCTAGAAAGTACTCTGTGACTTTTGATTCACTATCTTAGTTCATTCTGTGTGATGAACCTAGTAGCTCTAACAAAAAGTTGATCTCTCCTTCCTTCTGGAATATTGTATTATTGTGTTGAATATGCCCCATTTAGGAGTACTGTACTGTTTTGATTGGGGTATTCAGTATAGATATATGCTCACTACATTGCAAAGTTGTATGTGGTTGGTATTGCAAGAGGGTTTAGTGTTTAGTAGATAAGTATGCATGTTGGATAGTACAATTTCAGAGATAGTCACTAAATTCTTGTATGTAAAAATGCAGTACTAGTATGTAAATTTTTCATAAAATGCACTAACCCAGAATTCCACAATAAGACTCCAGCATTAGATTTTTGTACTCTTTAAGAATCGTGAATGTAGCATTCATTCGTACTTCATTATTAGTTCTATTTTTATAGTTATATTTCTAGTTGCATAGTAGATAGAAATATTTTTTTCTACTTCCCCTCTACAGAGTGTTTTCCCTTCATTTTAGTGAGTAGATATAGTGCTTTTTTAGTTAAAAGTGCAGTAATCACCATGTTTGACATTGTCATAAATATTAGAAATCATATTTCCCTCACAGTTTTTTATTTCTTGTAGTATCAGCAGGCCTACATTGGTCTCAGTTTTGAGTTTTCTCTTGTAGCTATGGTTACTGTCATTTATTTTTTTAGACAGACTTGTTAAGATCATTTGTAATTTTAGGGTAATTATTATAGGAAAATATACATCCTATCTATTTATAAAAAAGAAGTACAAAATCAATAATGACTGACTTATAAATTTTATTATTGCAGCTGATATTTAATTTTGTATCAGTTTTGATATGAACAAGTTTATCATGGAAGACTTAATACTCTCATCTGTTATCTTAAGAAATATTTTGACTTTTTTTGGTGTTGAAAAATATACAGTAAATCCTCACAGTGTGCTGGTTACATTCCTGAAAATTGGTGCCTTAAGAAAAATAGTGTTGCATGAAGTGAAGAACATGTGGGAAATGGGGGCAACTCCACCCACCTCCAAATTTGCTTGTTGACATGGAAATGTGTGGAAAAGGTTTTTGTAGCTCTTCTGGGCTGAGGTGGTTGGCTGTGATTCTTTCGTTGATTTGGATACAGAGTTGTCAGTAGTTGATGGTTGTACTGGAATGCTTAAGTATTTCCTAATGCTTCTCTGTTTCTGTTTTACCTTGCAGGACTTTATATAACTGATAAGGTATAATCACCTGCTGCAGAGCCCACTTCACAGTAATGCTTCTAGACATGTCAGGGTTCTGTTCAGTGAATAAAACTGCAAATATACTAATACATAATATGAAAGTGCTTATGTAGTTGTTGCAGTATTAACTATTTACCTCCAGGTTCCTCCTAATCCTCTTTATTCAACTGTCTATCTTCTGTGGATTGTGGTCCAGTAATTTTTGTGCAGTTGGTTCTTTGTCATCTAAGAGTTCATTCATATCTTCAAAACCCTCACATCTTTGTTCTTGCCAGACTCGATTTCCTGGGCCTCATTTCTTGCTGAGGGGGTATAACCAAAGACATTATTTTTCACAGAAGGCCATTATTAATGGTTGATTATATACATACCTTGACCTACGTTCTAGTACACCAGTCTCTGAGCTATCATTCATTGTTGTGATGAGTTTTTCCATTATCTTGAGTGTGTGGTAGCACTCAATATTTCTTAATTACTCGATCCAGTGGCTGTATCAGTCACTGCAGGAATGAAATAATACATGACCCATTCAACAGACAGGGCCTCAATTATTCAAGCTGCCTTGTTAGACTGCCAAACAATAGGCAAACAAGTTTTGTCTTGATCTTTTAAAGCATGGGGATTCTCTACACAATAAATAAGCATGAGCCTGGACCTGAAATCACCTGTTGTATTTGCAGATAAGCAAGCTGAAGTGATCCTTAGCTGCCTTGACACCAGGTGCAAATATTTCTTGCTTCTAATGTAAGGTCTTTACAGTATATGCTTCAAATATAGCCCTGGTCTTCAGCATTGAACACTTGATCGGTATTGTAACCATTCGTGGAAATAATTTTTGCACTGAATAAGCAAGAATGGATGGGGGGGACTTCTATTTTTTTATTGACAGTTGTTCATTGCAGTTTTTCTGAGTTTACACATTGTACACTGTTGTGAATTCTCTCCTTTCTTCTCTTACAGTTTTATAATAAACTATCTGAATACTACTAAGCAGAGCTTCTTTTTCTCCTCATTCCTCACATTCTTTAAATTTTGTGTCTCCTTAGTTTTATTGACCTCTTTGACATCCTTTTCAATGGGTCAAAATCAGCACCACTCGTTGCATAATCTCTTATTTTCTTCTTGTTTTATCTAATTGTACGAATGGTTGATTCTCTCATGACAAGTGTGGGCAATATGCATCATGTGTATCCTTGAGACTCGTCTATAGTTACCATTTTCTTCAGTATTGTCAGAGATTCATGCTTATTCTTGTCATGTCCAGGGTCACTAGTATTCCTCATGGGTGTCATAGTTAATATTCATAGACTACATGGGATGATGTAAATATTCGAAATCCCTTGATAAACACACAGTGCATAAGGTAGGAGTCATTCCCAGAAAGCAAGTGTAGGTGGCATGGGTGGCAGTGGGAAGAGTGATGTTACTCTTCAAGTACTTGGGATGAAGAGGAAAAATTGCATGGCAAGTACTACCCAGATTGTCCATGCAATTTGATGCTATGTTGAGTCTTTCATGCTTTATGGCGCATAATATCAAGGAGTTTTTAGAGCAGTATGTGAAGTTCTGATTGCACTTTTTTCAGACATGGTACTGTGAAGTTGCACTATGCGATTTTGCATTATACGAGGGTTTACTGTATATGATCTCTTAACTTGTAATACTTTGCTGTATACTCATATATTATTCCATATTTAAAAACTAAACTCTTGGCAGTTGACAAGATAGCATGTCCATATATAATTTATTTTCACATACTATGTTGTAGTTTTGTATGTTAGTGTATACAATATTCAACCTTACTGACTCTGTTTTTATCTTGGTTTATCTCGGATATGAAATGGTACCGATAGACTAAACATATACAATAAAAAAACTGAGACAATTGTAGGCCATCATAATATCTCAGAAAAAAAAAAGTTTAAGTATGAATATACTGTAATCCTTGTTGGGTTTCTGAAGAGACTAAACATATTATGTAGTTAATGCAAGAGTGAGAATGGTTGGGTTTGAGAAGGACCTGCCTAGCATGGACTGGTATGCATGCTGCAGTGCTACTCTATTCTTGTGTTCTTAAGAAATACAAGTTGGTTTTGAGTTTCCTAAGTACATTGATTTACACCATTAAATATGACATTCATTATTGTTGTCATTCAGTTAGATATTGTTTGTCAACATGCATGCAAGAATGTAACATTAAGCTTTTGTTTAACATTTTATGAATTTTTAATCAGAATTATATTATTAGATATGACTGTCAGGAGGATAGCCTAGATTTTTGGCCAGATTATTTATATTTTCCTTTTCTGTTTTTGGATGATAAGTTGAGAATGCCTAGCAGATTGACTTCAGACATGTTATAATTATGTACTGGCTCAAGGTAGTATACATGTTTTTTTTTGAGGGGTTGCTAGGACGCAGGAAGTATAATCATCGAAGCAGTGAATTAACAGGTCTGTAGAAAACTTGGTATATGTATGGATGCCTTTTTTAACCAGTCATTGTACTGATGAGTTTAGTTTGAGTTTTTAAACAGTTGAACCTTGTTTTGTATTCAGTTTTTATATGTAAAAAAAAATGCGAAGGAAAACATGCTTCATAACATCCTGGTGGACATTATGAAATCATACAGTACAATGTACTGTCTTTGTAGTTTGATTATTTTTTCTTCAATGTCTCTATAGTGTTCTTTATGATTTTTTTTTACACATTATACACACATGCCTTGGGAATATGTTAGTCATCTGCTTTGTAAATTACCTGGTATTCTTTTGATACCACTCTCTTAATTATTCACTCCTTATTCTCTGCATAATATTCACACCACACAGACTTTATGGACTTGGCTTATAATGCAATAATTGCTGAGCATAATATACTTGGTAAATTCGTTGTTGAGCTAGCTCTGCAAAAATCAGACACATCATGAAATTAATTTATTTTATTTATGTTAAATATAGTAGAACCCCAACTTATGACATTAGTCTGTTAAATCTGGTGTTTGGACATTGGAACCTATTTTCCCATGAACACTTGGGTGGTGTGTTCTGATCCGTAATATTCCACATCTAATTTTATTATGTTTTTTAATAAGAATATTTATCTAATATTTTACATTTAGTATTGTTCCTTTTAGCTTACAAATAATGTACTGAACATGTTTAAATAATATATACATATTAATTAGATAGTGTAATACAGCATTTATCTTGAATGTTGATGCTGTCTTGCTTAATTAGAAGATGAAGAAGTAGAGGGTGATGAAATTGGCTGAGGAGTATCTGGGCATTCCTTGTGAGTTGTGGCAGGAATGGATTTCTGTGGATTTTGAACACGTTTACTTGTTGATGCAACTGGAAATTTCTAAGTAGTTTGAGCACCTGCTAGCAGCAAATTCTGGTTCATCATTAGCACCAGTACTCTAAGCTGTTTTTCATCTTCAATCATCATAGAGGCTCAGAGATCTTCCCAATATCAGCATATGACTGAGAGGCATTCTCTTCTGATGCTAGTCTAGTCATCTATCCAAACTATGAAATGTATTTCCTTGGTACAAAGCCTTTAAGGTGTTCCAATACTTGATCTTCATTCTTAATAATAGTAGCAATGGTAGAGCAATTTATGCCGTATACTCAGGCAATGTTTGTTGCTATCTCATTCTTAATTGATCAATGCATTATGTCCAGCTTCATGTTGAAGCTCGATTTCCTTATCCATGGCACTTTAGTATCACTGCTACTACTGCACTTTCCAGTGATGATGCATGGCTATTTTCCTAGATAAATGTTGATGGAAAAAAGCAACTGCAAGAAGTCATAATTAGTCCCATGTATCAGACGAGTGAGTTCAGGCTTGTAAGTTCTGTAATGACAGGAGGGTCCCCGCATGTACAGCACCTTTTCTTGGTGTTCCATGTTTTCGTTGGGTTTCAATTGAACCAGTGTTCCACCCACCAGCAAAAGTCGCTGATGGGTGGAACAATGGTTCAGTTGAAAGCCAATGAAAATGTGGAACACAGAAGTGGTGCTTTATATGCAGGGGCATTCCTGTAATTGGTTCTTAAGTGCCATTGTTGTAACAGCAGAACATAGTAAGTCAGGACCTTACTGCAGTGGTAACTGCCGGTAAATTTAGGTCGACCTCAGATAGGTTGGGAATTTTTTAATTAAATTACAGTATTGTATGCTGTATTACAGTAATTTTGACAAGGTTAAGTGAGATTACTGTACATATTTAGGTTTGGTGGAAAATAAGTGTATACCATGGTAATTTAAAACATATATCATTCAGTACATAAGATAAAACATTTTTTTAACACTGACCATTTCCCACCAAAGTAGTGTGAGCCTTAAAAAAAGGGGGGGCAACTTACTTAGGGTTTTTTGACTTTGCCAGTACATGAACATACATACGTGTGCATGCACACACGCACACAGTCATACCTACACATGTGTGCACACTTGCACACAAATACAGCCTCTCCTCACTTAACGACAGAGTTACATTCCTAAGACCATGTCGGTAAACGAATTTGTCACTAAGTAATGAGCATACTATAATGATAGTGGGTTTGTGTCAACCATCTTTGATATTTTTTTAATGTCACCTTTGCATCATTTATAACATTTTTGTTATATTTTTAAATGTTTATACAGTGGTGTACTGTATATTATAATAAAAAGAATAGAGGAAATCAGCTCTAATATACATAATTTATTTGGTCAGAGAGCCTGTCGTGAGTCTGAGTCGTCAGTAAACGAATACATCGCTAAGTGAGGAGAGGCTGTAGTCACATATGCATACATGCAACCCCCCCACACACGTATCACATATAATATATACATACATATATATACATAAATGCAGTAAAAATCTCTTTATTTTGTGGTACTGTACATATTTTCTTGAAAATTCACCTTTTTTAAAAAAAATGTGATGTAAAAATGCAATAATACTGTACATAAAAAATATATGAATGCTTCTTAAGAAAAATACTTCTTAACCCTTCAATATTTTTTTTTCTAGAATATTAGCCTAGTAATATTCAACATACCTTACATTTTGTTGCTTCTAACATTCCCATGCTTAGCATTTCATAGAGATGTTTTGAACTCTGTTTATAAGCTTAAGTGGAAGTTTTTTCTCTTTTTCTTTCACCAGACACTAATTTATACAGCTGACATTTTTTAAACACTGGCCATTTCTCAGCAAGGTCTGCATGGAGGTTGGGAGGTAGGGTAACCTGGAGGTTGGGAGGTAGAATGACCTGAAGAAGGAAACTCATTCATTGTCAGTTCTTTAGATGCCGTTCCAGGAGCGAGTGAACATCGCATTTGAAATGGCTTACCTAACTGCAGCATCCCCACCTATTGTTCAGAGTGATGACACTGTACTTCCCACCTCCAGAAATGCAGCATTCCCACCTATCCTTCAGAGTGAAGGCACTGTAATTCCCACCTCCAGAATGGCATCATTCTCACTAGGGTGGTCAGCTGACAGGAGTTATAAAGTTTATTTCTGAATTTTTCTCATCTCGCCCCTTGGTTGTATTCCTTTTCAGTTAAAACTCATTCGTGTAAAGTTTTGTAGCAATTAGCTAAATTTTCACCCCTTCAGAATGGAGATTACCATTTATTATTGTTATTCCTATTTGGTATAATTGTTTATTATTGCTGTTATTATTATTATGATTATTATTTTGTATTTTGTTACACAACAGCTGCTTAAAAGTGACTTTGCATTCATTGTCCTTAGAGAGAAAACAGATTTTTGTTTTAATGGGGGAGGCAGTTTGAGGTTGTCGGTGCATCTCTAAATGAACTCCCAAGTTTTTCTAATCTTGGAATGGAATAGAATGTAACAACTGCGTGAAACAGTGAAATTTGAAACTCCTTTTTGTGGACCATCCTAAGCCTCATCCAACTGAGTGAAAGCGCTATATTTACCACCTCCAGAATTTAATCTGGCTATTAATCCAGTTGATGATAGTGTTTTATAATAAGTGTCAAAAACACTGATCACCATAAAAATAAATCTCACATAGAAAAGAAAGTACAGGTTGGAAAGGATCTGTATATTTTGGTCCCAGAGACCTGTTGGTAATAGTCCCAGACTAAGTTATACAGATTCATTTCGCTAGTTTATTTTCCTTCCTACCTCTGCATAGTTGTATAGGCTGGTCATATCATATTTCAGCTTAAAGTTTCAGTCAGTGTTAGGATCTTCTTTAATGAACACTTTTGCACTCTTCTCAAAGTTAAGCAGGAGGCCTGGTCACAGACCGGGCCGCGGGGGCGTTGACCCCTGGAATTCTCTCCAGGTAGACTCCAGGTAGAAGCATAGTCTCCCATATTATTAATATCTTGCAATGATTACCATCTTGCTGGTCCTTTGGCTGCTCTCTTTCTAGTTGGTCATCATTTTAATCAGTAGTTCTACAGTCAGTGAAGTGTTTTCTTCCAAAATTCTTTTCAGCTTCCTACATGTCCTTCAGACTCGCACTACAAACTCAGTTTTTTATGAGGTTAGGTTTGCAGTAAAAAACGCCCTTTTTATTTAGTTCATGATACTGCAATATCTTATCAGGATGATTTGGTAAGCATTGTTAAGGAGAACCTTGAATGCAAGGTTCATTCTTTTCAGATAAGTCTTGACCTGGGCTATAAATAAATGCTTGTACCTTAATTGAACAGGGTTGCCACTATGCATGTCGTGTTGGAGAGCCAAAAAAAAAAAAAATAGGTAAAAAGAACATTATAACATCCTTTAAGGCATTGGGGGTTCTACAAGTGGTACTTGAGCATAGATTTAAACTAAAAATCTGTAGAAGTATTAGAGCATAGGTGCAGTGTGAAATTATGTTTAAAAGTCCTCGAACCTAGATCCATTCCTTTTGTTCTTGATATTACATTCAAGTTAGCCTTGTTTCATTGGCATTGAAAACTTGGCCAGGGTTATAATTATGTTTACAGAATAATCTGGGCAAATTGATCAGGGTATTATTTTTATAATCATTAGAAAACACTACACCTGTAGGAATATTGGAGGTAATCAGGTTTGATCCAAGTAAGGGGAGGATAGTTCTGGTTACTTGATCCAAGTGCCTTATCATGGATGGCAGGGTAACTTTCAGCAGTTGCATGATCAACTGATGCACTATTACCCCAGAATTTTATACTGTGGAACTTGTTGCACTTGTTGAAGTGATCAAACTACCCACTACTAAATATGCAGTTCCCTGAAGGTAAACCTTCTTACAAATACTGTAGTTTCAAAACAGTTTTTTTTTTTCTCCTTTAGTATTTTTAGGACATTTTATTTTTCCACTTAAATTAATATATTTTTGTTTAAAAAACATTTATTTGATGCAACAGTGCTTTGTCATTAGCTTCAATCTTATTTAATTATACAGACTTTAAAATCATTCTTTGGATAAGTTCACTATCACCAGCTATACACACAGGCATAAAAAGGCTTACTTTTTTTTTTTTTGTATGAAGTGTCTGCGTTAACTACTCATTTTTACGCTATTTCTGCAACTATTAAACCTTAGCTTATCCGAGGTCTGTTCTTGGTACGTAGTTGTCATGGATCTTGTTTGTCCATCTAATATTACTAGTACGTACTCTTTTTGGTTGTTATACTTAATGGGGAATATATGGACTTGGGTAATATACGGTACTTCTTCTTTCAACAAACAAGTCGTATCCCACCAAGGCAGGGTGGCCCAAAAGAAAAACGAAAGTTTCTCTTTTTAACTTTAGTAATATATACATCTACAGGAGAAGAGGTTACTATCCTCTTGCTCCCGGCATTTTAGTAGCCTCTTATGACACGCATGGCTTACGGAGGAAGAATTCTGTTCCACTTCCCCATGGAGAATACAGTGGACCCCTGGTTTTTGTACTGCTCCAAACTTGAACAATTATGTAAGTGTATTTTTGTAAGTGCTTTTGTAAGTGTATTTTTGGGGGTCTAAAAGGACTAATTTAATTTACATTATTCCTTGTGGCAACAAATTCGTTTGGTAACGGCACTTGAACAGCATTCTGGAACGAATTAATTATGAAAACCGGGGGTCCACTGTATATGGTACTCTACTGTCCTAAAAAGCTCTGTAAGCCATGTGGCAAGAAAGGCACAACGTTACTTATGGTGGTAGGTGGCTTAGGGTAGGCAGGTCGGTTCATCACTGAGACCATTACACCTAAATTACTACTAAATTATTGTGCACAGTTTGAAAATCTCCAGGAAAGCATTGTCTAAACTAAATAAATGCATGGTTGGATGAGCGATTTTGTTTTTACAATAACAAAAAAAATTGACTAAAATGACACTAATTATAGTTCAATAAATAATAACAAACAATAATTGTTAGAAATGTATTAATTTTCTATTAAAAAAAAACCTAAGAGTAACTTCACTAAGCCTACGGTACAATAAAAGGAAACTCAAATCACTGGATGCTAACAGCACAGTAAGTGCTTGCAGTCTAAGGTAGGTGAATTTTTTTTTAACTTAAATGCATTTATTTTTTTTAAGTTTAACCCTTTGAGGGTCCGTCCCGTAGTTCTACGGCTTTGAAGCCTGAGTCCAAGCCATAGAACTACGGCTTGAGCTCAGCTTACTCGGATAAGCTGTACTCAGTGCATAATGATATGTTTTATTACCTTCAGAAATATGTTTTATTACCTTCAGAAAAAGATTCTCTACCATTTCATGAGAAAAAATAAGATTTTTTTTTTTTTAAATTCTTGGACCCTGTGGACATGTTTCAAATCGGGGGTCTGGACCCTCAAAGGGTTAATCCTTAAACAGTCCAAACGTATATATACGTTAGTACTGCTACTGCTCCACATATATTTATGTTAAATTTTTCCTGCCTCTAAATTTGGCATGATTGGCCTGAGATGCCTGGTCAGCATAGAATGGGTCTTAACACTCGGTGTGCGCTGTATTAACCCTTTGGGGGTCGACAGGCCCTCTCCCAAACTCGTTCTCAGGGTCAAAAATTTTTCGAAAAAAAAATTATTTTTTCTTATGAAATGATAGAGAATCTTTTTCTAATCATAACGACACCAAAAGTATGAAATTTGATGGAAAACATACGGAATTATGCTCTCGCGAAGTTATCGGTCTCGACGATATTTACGCATCGGCGATTTCACCCACTTTGAGCCCTATTTTCGGCCAATTCCATTGTTCCAGTCTACTAAAATCATAGCTATTTCGCTAGAACTCCATTTCTTCTATCGATTGAGTACAAGAAACCGCCCATTTACCAATTTCAACTACCCAAAAAAGTGGTGAGAAATTGGCAATTTGGCCAATTTCACACAAATTTCAAACGATGCCAATTTCAAAATGGGGTCCAGAATAAACAAGGCAGACATTCCTGGCAGTAAAATAACATCTCTGTTCATTAGTCATGTCTCCAGGCCCCTCTTACATTACTTTTGCTTTCCATTTTAAATTTTTCTCACAAAAAAATAGATTTACTGTTATGTATACAACTGCATCATTGTAAAATCAGTATAAATAATATCACCGCACTTGTGAAAGAATATTACTCACCAGTTGACGTATATTGGACATGTGGCGTGATTTGTTTACTCTTGAACATCGGCAAAAATCGAACATTTTTGCTACTTTGAGCTCAATTTCAAGGTACAGTGGTACCTCGAGTTACGATATTTTTTCGTTCGAGAATGCTGTTCAAGTGCCATTACCAAACGAATTTATCCCCATAAGGAATAATGTAAAATAGACTAGTCCTTTTACACCCCCAAAAATATACCTACAAAAGCATTTAAAAAAATAAACTTACATAAAAGAGCGATTTTGGGGACCATCGTAACTCGAGGTACCACTGTACTTGTCATCGCAAAACAAATCAAAATCATCTCTATTTCTGTATTATATCTTCCATTTTATTGAATGAGACAAAGAAAACGAGAATACATCAATAAATACCATACGAAAATAGACTGCAAAGTCGCTGTTTTTAAACAAAAAATACGGTTGGATTTTTTTCTCATTATGCAGTGTGTGCATAATGGATATTTTTTATACTGCGCACACTGACCACACAGACCCATTCTTTCATATGTAGGCCTACCAGCCGTTTTCCACTTAATTTGAGGCCGCTAGAATTTATGCGTACTAGTACGGCACCGACCCTGGTGCGTAAAACGTACTAGTACGGCACTGACCCTGAAAGGTTTAAAAAATCTGGGACCACTTAGTACCTTGTGGGAGCACCAGTTAAATTGAGCGGCAGCTAGAGCAAACAGTGCAGCAAACACCAAGGATTCACTGATGTCATGTCATATTAATACTCCCCTTCTAAGTGGAAAGTGATGTCGGCAGGCTGGCCGGCAGGCTGGCCGGCAGGCTGGCCGGCAGGCTGGCTGGCTGGCCAGCTGGATATCTGATTGGCTGTCTCTATCTCAGTCTGTCTGTATCTATCTGTCTCTTTGTCTCTATCTGTCTATCTCACAGGAACACATACGTAAATACAATTATACATAGTGTAAATTACTTAGGATAACTAAAAATATCCAGACAAAGTGCTATACTGTGCTTGTGATCGTGTGTAATACCAGTTGGTTCATGAGCTACTCTCTGAGACAAGCAGACAGAAAGGCAGACACAGACAGATACAGACAGACAGACTGACAGGTTTGGGTAACACAAATAAAGGGAAGCAGTGTAAGCTCATCAAATGTCACCACTGTCATTACTGGACTGATAAGAAAAGATAAGACTAAGCTCACCCCTCATCAAATGTCACCACAGTCATTAGTGAAGATAAGATAAGGCAGTGACACTCATCTTACATAATGCTTCAAGGGAACATTATTATTATTATTATTATTATTATTATTATTATTATTATTATTATTATTATTTATTATTATTATGCACTATCATTATTATTATTTTTATTATGCACTATCATTATTATTATTATTATGCACTATCATTATTATTTTTATTTTTTGAGTACAATTTCAGTACCTTATATTAGTGTCAGAACAAAGATTGGCTATGAAATCACAAGAACTACTATAAATTGTAATTATCAGAACATAAAAATTATATAAAATAATATAAAAAAGAGAAAAAAAGGTATATCGGCAACAATTCTGCAAGCGGCAGGACTCCTGTTGCTGTCGGGTGAGCATCCAGTGCCAACTTCTCTGCCTCATATCTCGGTAAGTACTGACCCTAAATTTTTTTTTGATCTTATAACACTTAAAAAAAATGTGCTCTTTATTTCTGTAATTTTTTTTTTTTTGTTTTTCAAAATATTCGGGGCACTGGGCGAGCGAACATATATAACATATATATACGTTTGGACCGTTTAAAGGTTAATAAAATTGTAGTGGACTTACTGGTTGCATTCTTATGAATTGGTAGCTAAACATGTGCTAAATTAATTTTCATATTGTTTGCAAGCTTAATCTCTTATCTTTTTTTATAGTTTACTAACAGTTATTCAATAGGTTTGAGACTTGGCACTTTTCAGCCTAAGAATATTTTTAAAGAAGAGCATAATATAAATATTAATATAATTGATGTTGATACTGTGTGTCTGTGCAAGAATCTGTCGGCAGCCTTAATGTACACAATGTCAGGTCTTTCAGTTTGAAAATGTCTAATGTTTAAAGAATTTACATTCACCATGTAGTATGCAATAATCACGAACAAGTGATACAAGATGCAAAGCAACCATGGTTGTTTTTTCACCATGTAGTATGTAAACGTGTTAATCTCGATAGCTGTCAGTTCTCTTGGGTGTCATGGTTAATATTGTACATAGTGACGAGGCTATGTTATAAAACCCTCTACAGTATACAGCCTCTCCTCACTTAACGATGGAGTTCCGTTCCTAAGACCACGTTGGTAAACGAATTCATCGCTAAGCAAGGAGCATATTATAATGGTACTGTAGGGGGTTTGTGTCAACCATCTTTGATATTGTTTTAATATTACCTTTGCACCATTTATAAAATTTTTTAGTAAATTTTTAAACGTTTGTACACTAGTGTACTGTTTTTTTTTTTTTTTTTTTTTTTTTTTTTTTTTTCAACAAGTCGGCCGTCTCCCACCGAGGCAGGGTGACCCAAAAAGAAAGAAAATCCCCAAAAAGAAAATACTTTCATCATCATTCAACACTTTCACCACACTCATACATAATCACTGTCTTTGCAGAGGAGCTCAGATACGACAGCTGAGAAAAGTCCCTCCCAGCTGTCACTATCTCAGACCCCTCCTTTAAAGTGCAGGCATTGTACTTCCCATTTCCAGGACTCAAGTCCAACTAAATCAATTAACTGGTTTCCCTGAATCCCTTCACAAAATGTTACCCTGCTCACACTCCAACAGATCGTCATGTCCCAAAAACCATTTGTCTCCATTCACTCCTATCTAACACGCTCACACATGCTTGCTGGAAGTCCAAGCCCTCGCCCACAAAACCTCCTTTACCCCTTCCCTCCAACCTTTTCTAGGACGACCCCTACCCCGCCTTCCTTCCCTACAGATTTATACGCTCTCCAAGTCATTCTACTTTGATCCATTCTCTCTAAATGACCAAACCACCTCAACAACCCTCTTCAGCCCTCTGACAAATACTTTTAGTAACTCCACACCTTCTCCTAATTTCCACATTCCGAATTTTCTGCATAATATTTACACCACACATTGCCCTTAGACAGGACATCTCCACTGCCTCCAGCCTCCTCCTCGCTGCAGCATTTGCAACCCATGCTTCACACCCATATAAGAGTGTTGGTACCACTATACTTTCGTACATTCCCTTCTTTGTCTCCATGGATAACGTTTTTTGTCTCCACAGATACCTCAATGCACCACTCACCTTTTTCCTTCATCAATTCTATGGTTAACCTCATCCTTCATAAACCCATCCGCTGACACGTCAACTCCCAAATATCTGAAAACATTTACTTCTTCCATAATCTCTCTCTCCAATGTGATATCCAATTTTTCTTTATTTAAATCGTTTGATACCCTCATCACCTTACTCTTATCTATGTTCACTTTTAACTTTCTACCTTTACACACTCTCCCAAACTCGTCCACTAACCTTTGCAACTTTTCTTTAGAATCTCCCATAAGCACAGTATCATCAGCAAAAAGTAACTGTGTCAACTCCCATTTTGCATTTAATTCTCCATAATTTAATCCCACCCCTCTCCCCAACACCCTAGCATTTACTTCTTTTACAACCCCATCTATAAATATATTAAACAACCATGGTGACATTACACATCCCTGTCTAAGACCTACTTTTACCGGAAGTAATCTCCCTCTCTCCTACACACCCTAACCTGAGCCTCACTATCCTCATAAAACTCTTTACAGCCTTCAGTAACTTACTACCTATTCCATACACTTGCAACATTTGCCACATTGCTCCCTATCCACTCTATCATATGCCTTTTCTAAATCCATAAATGCAATAAAAACTTCTCTACCTTTATCTAAATACTGTTCACATATATGCTTCACTGTAAACACTTGATCTACACATCCCTACCCACTCTAAAGCCTCCTTGCTCATCTGCAATCCTACTCTCTGTCTTACCTCTAATTCTTTCAATAATAACCCTGCCATACACTTTACCTGGTATACTCAGTAAACTTATTCCCCTATAATTTTTACACTCTCTTTTATCCCCTTCCCTTTATATAAAGGAACTATACATGCTCTCTGCCAATCCCTAGGTACCTTCCCTCTTTCATACATTTATTAAACAAAAATACCAACCACTCCAGCACTATATTCCCCCTGCTTTTAACATTTCTGTCATGATTCCGTCAATTCCAGCTGCTTTACCCCTTTCATTCTACGTAATGCCTCACGCACCTCCCCCACACTCACATCCTGCTCTTCTTCACTCCTAAACGATGTTGTACCTCCTGGCCAGTACATGAAATTACCGCCTCCCTTTTTCATCGACATTTAAAAGTTCCTCAAAATATTCCCGCCATCTACCCAATACCTCCAGCTCCCCATCTACTAACTCCCCTACTCTGTTTTTAACTGACATGACTGTATGTTGTAATAAACAGAATAGAGGAGATCAGCTCTTAGGTATGCATACTGGTCAGAGAGCCCGTTGTAAGTCTGAGTCGTCGGTAAACAAGTACGTCGCTAAGTGAGGAGAGGCTGTATATTCTTTTATTTTTTAGCTGTCATTTCTGAGCCAAAGAAAATACATTCATTGTTATCAATTATCACTGCCACTGAACATGAACAACCCCTCACCACACTTTGTGTGCAGACACTACTTATCAACCTCTAAAACTCGTGTACTAGCCAGTTTTCTTGAATTTCTTATGTGGTACAGTATTATCTTTCCCACCCGCCAACAGCACATCAAATTCCATAGATCACTTGCCTCCATTCAGTCTTACACACTTCCATATGCCCAACCTCACACCAGATTCCATGGCTTGCCTCTTCTCATTTGAGTCTAACGTGCTTACATATTTCTTATGGATGTTTGCTGATTAGAACACAATGGACTGACAATACTAAAAACAGATTTACTAAATGGAAGTAGACTTTAGGATGATTATTTTTCCTTTAAGGACTTAATAAAAACTCTTGAAGGAAGATTGTCATCTTCCTTGACTATTGATCAAATTTAACTCCTTATGCCTGTTTTGCTGATAGGTTATGGCTTGGATTTGATTTTTAACATTCCACAAAGTTATATTTTCTATTCATACAGTATTCAAAGTAATTACAAAAGTTTTTAGAGAAAAGGAATTATATCTGCAAATTTCACTGTTCACATAAAAGTCTGAAAAGGTTATGAAGCTCAGAATGCACATATTCTTTCACTAATTCAGATTATCTTAAAATATTTTGTTTGATCGTTTGAATGTGTTCATAGGAGGTGTAATATAAACATGAAATGCACTGGAAGAAATTAATTTTGAGTCAATACACAGAAATACAGGTGCCCCTCAACTTGCGATGGTTTGACTTATGATACGTATTTTGACTTTATGATGGTGCAAAAGCAGTCACTTTGGAGATGAAACTTAAGATAATTACCCAGCATGAAGGCAGGAAGTCTGTAGCTCGTATTCATTTATTTACTTTTCTAATGGTATTTAGTTACAGTAATTATTTGTTTATTATTCAGTGACAGTAGTTATTGATCTACTTATTTATTTTGCACATAATTTTCATATTCAACTTACTGTTGGTTTATCGGAACGTAGCCCCATCATAAGTCAAGGAACACCTGTATTTTGTCAGTGGAGTGAGGCCCAGAAGAAAGTGCAGGTGCAGAATAGTCTAATTCAAAATAGAAATATCAAGAGCCTCTAACTTAACACATTTTTACCAGCAAGTACAGTGTATGAAATTAGATGGAAAACTTTTTATTATTAACACATCGGCCGATTCCCACCAAGGCAGGGTGGCCCGAAAAAGAAAAACTTTTATCATCATTCACTCCATCACTGTCTTGCCAGAGGGGTGCTGTACACTACAGTTATGAAACTGCAACATTAACACCCCTCCTTCAGAGTGCAGACACTGTACTTCCCATCTCCAGGACTCAGGTCCGGCCTGCCTGTTTCCCTGAATCCCTTCATAAATGTTACTTTGCTCACATTCCAACAGCACGTCAAGTATTAAAAACCATTTGTCTCCATTCACTCCTATCAAATACGCTCACACATGCTTGCTGGAAGTCCAAGCCCCTCGCACACAAAACCTCCTTTACCCCCCTCCCTCCAACCTTTCCTAGGCCGACCCCTACCTCGCCTTCCTTCCACTACAGATTTATACACACTCGAAGTCATTCTGTCTCATTCCATTCTCTACATGTCCGAACCACCTCAACAACCCCTCCTCAGCTCTCTGGATAATAGTTTTGGTAATCCCGCACCTCCTAATTTCCAAACTCCGAATTCTCTGCATTATATTCACACCACACATTGACCTCAGACATGACATCTCCACTGCCTCCAGCCTTCTCCTCGTTGCAACATTCATCACCCATGCTTCACACCCATATAAGAGTGTTGGTATAACTATACTCTCATACATTCCCCTCTTTACTTCCATGGACAAAGTTCTTTGTCTCCACAGACTCTGAAGTGCTCCACTCACCCTTTTCCCCTCATTAATTCTATGATTCACCTCATCCTTCATAGACCCATCTGCTGACATGTCCACTCCCAAATATCTGAATACATTCTCCTCCTCCATACTCTCTCCCTCCAATCTGATATCCAATCTTTCATCACCTAATCTTTTTGTTATCCTCATCACCTTACTCTTTCCTATATTCACTTTCAATTTTCTTCTTTTACACACCCTACCAAATTCATCCACTAACCTCTGCAACTTCTCTTCAGAATCTCCCAAAAGCACAGTGTCATCAGCAAAAAGCAACTGTGACAACTCCCACTTTGTAATTGATTCTTTATCTTTTAACCCCACACCTCTTGCCAAGACCCTCGCATTCACTTCTCTTACAACCCCATATATAAATATATTGAACAACCATGGTGACATCACACATCCTTGTCTAAGGGCCACTTTTACTGGGAAATAGTCCCCCTCCCTCCTACACACACTAACCTGAGCCTCACTATCCTCATAAAAACTCTTCACTGCTTTCAGTAACCTACCTCCTATTCCATACACCTGCAAAAATTTACACAAATTAAGTATAATACAAATGCAGTATAATGCAATCCTTTGACTTGATAAAATCCCAGTGTGTGGGTGAAGTATAGTCAGTAAAAGATCACATTATACTGCATTTGTGTCTGTTTCTTCATTAAATTAGATGCTGTACCTTTTGCAAAGATCAAAAGAGAACTTGAAACTTGTTACACTAAAATAACAATGTACAACTTTTCATTCACCAAATATTAATTACTGCCAAATAAATTATCCAGTGTGCTGTATATGAATTGAGTATAAATTATCCAGTGTGCTGTGTATGAATTGAGTATAAATTATCCAGTGTGCTGTGTATGAATTGAGTATAAATTATCCAGTGTGCTGTGTATGAAATGAGTATAAATTATCTAGTGTGCTGTGTATGAATTGAGTATAAATTATCCAGTCTGCTGTACGTATATGAACTGAGTATAGCCAGCAGAGAATATTTAGCATCTCTAATTCAGTGGAGGCTTTGTATTTTTTACATAAGACATCGATGGCCGCAGTTGTATCACTCAGAGGCACATGCAGTCCACAGACTGCAGGTTGTGCATCCTGCACTCAAAATGTGTGGTTGAGTGGATCATCGGAGATACAGACTCTTACTGGGCTGTGAGAATTTTGACTTTTTTTTTTTCTTCCCCAAAACCTACTAACGAAAGTTCAAGCCCACATTTGCATGCAAAGTTCAAGCAAATTAATCACTTTGTCAAATAATGTAATTATTCTAATGTGTAAACTTATTTGTGTATCCAAAGTAGCCACAAGCAGAAGCAAATGACTCAAAGTGTTAGTCTCTTGGAGGAATACTCAAAACATAGAAAATGCTAGTGTGCTGCTTTACCTATTGCTAGCAGTTGCTAGTGACAATAGCCTAGATGATCAGATAGCCAACAAGAAAGCTTGGCCTCAGGCTAGTCACAGGAATGTCACCCGTGCCAGAATAAGATTGTGGGAAAATAGTTACTTTTGCTGTCACCAAGCACAGGTAGGTGAGAAAGTACACTATATGGTACAAAATACAAAAATATGAAGGCACATTTAATAGACGAGACAAAAGGTGGATGAAAGTTAGTGAAAGGTGTTGTAGCAGTGGAGAAAATAGTTCAGACTACCAGAAAGCAAGGTAGTGTAGCAGAGGGAAAACAATATCGGTGGTACAGATTCTCCCCAACTCGCGACCTATGTGACTTACATCCATCCGCACATACGCCCCCTCCCCCCACAAAAAAAACTATAAATTAGAAAAAAAGTATGTAAATAAAGAAATTACCCTTGGTCATATGTCTTCCAGCATTAGCCACTCTGCGTATGATAGTGACCCAGATCTGGCAACAGTGCTCGGTATTCTCTCTCTTTCTTTTTCTCTCTCTTTCTCTCATTCTCTCTCTTTATCTTTCTCTCTTCTCTTTCTCTCTCTTTCTCTCTTTCTCTCTCTCTCTTTCTCTTTCTCTCTCTTTCTCTCTCTTTTTTTCTTTCTTTTTCTTTCTCTCTCTCTCTCTTCTCTCTCTTTCTTTCTCTTTCTCTTTCTCTCTCTTTCTCTCTCTTCTCTCTCTTTCTCTCTCTTCTCTCTCTCTCTCTCTCTCTCTCTCTTTCTCTTTCTCTCTCTCTCTCTCTTTCTCTTTCTCTCTCTCTTTCTCTCTCTCTCTCTCTTCTCTCTCTCTCTCTCTCTCTCTCTCTCTCGTATACCTGCTGTACAGGTATACTATTTTTACACGCCATGTTAAGATAATTCCAACATCCGTCCATTTTGAGGTCCGACCAGTTGGTCGAAACGGAACTCAGACGTAAGTCAGGGAGGATCTGTACACTTCTTAACCTATGGTGGGGCTACCTTTGGTAACTAAGGCTAGCCTGGCATACTCAGAATTGTTTTAAAGTTGTGTATTGGGGTGCCTTGATGCTGGTGATGAGTTCTTGATCTAAAGAATTGAAGCTACCCATCCCTTTGATTAAACCTGATTGCCTCCTATTTCCCTAGTGCTAAGAATAAGAAACAGTTTTGAAGATAGATTGATAAACTAAGAGAGCCTGAAAGTCAGTGGATTTGCCAGTTAAAAATGAAAGCTGGGAAATGTTAGATGGGGAGGGGAGCCACTGGATGAAAGAGAGGCAGGAAGGAATGATATATGGTAGGAGTAAGGAAGAACCAGAAATAAATGTTTAGAAAGTGCATGAGGCAGCGGGTAGAATGAAAGTGGTAAATCAGCTGGAACAGAGAGGATTAAGAGACAGAGATGTTGAAAGTAGGTGGGAATGTAGTTTTGGAGCAGTTGGTGTATTTGTTCAGTAGTGTATATACTACATGATAGAAGCGAAGGTACCTAAGGATTGGTAGAGAGCATGCATGGTTCTCTGGTATAAGGGAAAAGGAGACAAGAGAAAGTGCAAGTACAGTACTAATGTGTATAGTAGAATTATTGTTGAAAGAGTTATGGGTAAGGCAGAAAAAGAGAGTTGTGGAAGAACAAGGATGATTTAGGAAGGGTAGGGGATGTATAGATCAGACATTGAGGCATATTAGTGAACAGAACTTGGATTAAAAGACACATGTGCACTGATCAGTATATTTATTAAGGAAATGGTTCACTCGGAGTATTTTCATTTCTAATATAGAGAAGCTGGAGCAAGCAGTATATACTGTACGACCACCATATCCACGAGTCAGGTTTCCGCGGTTTCAGTTGTCCGCGGTTTACCCTGGCCTGAAAGTAGCCCTTAATTTTGCTTAATAATAGCCCTTTGGCCAAAGTGTAAAAGCAGTGAAAGTGGCAGTTCTTCAAAGCCCAAGAGAAGCTGTGAAGTGCTTCCCAGTATTGAAAAAGTCCTAATTCTCGACTTAGTGTGTAATTGATCAATTAAACTTTATCATGGGTTTGTATGTAAACAAAAAGCTACTTATATATAGGGTTTGCCACTATCTGCGGTAGGTCTTGGATCATATACCCCGTGGATATGGGATCTACTGTACAAATTTAGTGCAAGAGGTCAGGTGAGCATAGGTTAAAAGTAGTGTAACATATTAGAGGTAACACATTGGTTAATCTTTAAAAACAGGGTGGACAAACATATGAATAAGAACAGTAAGCAATGTTTCCTGGTGTCTAATGGCGATGTCACTTGTGTAGCAATTTTCTGGCCAAAGTTCTGGATATTCTACAGTTGCCTGACTTCGTGATATGGTGTTTGTAATTGCTGTCAATGCTACTTCCAAGCACTTGCATTTGCACATATTTTTAGGAACTATAAGTTTGGCTTTGAATTTCATGATGTGTCTGCTGTCCTATCTATATGCAGGCATTATTTTGATCATCTTTATCTGCAGGTATTTTGGTGTTCTCACAATCTGAGTTCATGTTCTTGTGTCGCCTACATACATTGTGTTGCAACCTGTTCAAGGTATGATGTATCCGCCAGACTTGGCGATGACATTGTCTGCACATGTACTCTTATTTCTCACTAAATTTTTAATGAAAATCGAGGTGTTGGTGGCTACTTTTATATGACTGTCCAATGTATTTGACAGGCAGGTCTTTTGTGTTGTGTATGTTGTTCCTACTGAGGATGCACATGGCTCCTCTTGGAATCATTGATGTGTGGGGAGGGGTGAAGCTGTAAGGAGATCGGCTTTAGGTATTAACATTCTTCTAGGTGCTGTACTGCACTGTGGGCTGGAGATCCTATAGCTCTTAAAAAAATCCTACCATGACACCTCTCTTGGTGTTGTCATGATGGGAATAAAAGTATAATAAATCATTCTTGTATGTGAGTGTCTCTCCCCTGTGGATTAATACAACAAGAAATGGTGAGCAGTTGTTTTTCTCTTCTAGGAATTTGATAGTTCTTGGCCAGGCCATGAATCAGGCTGTGGGGGCATTGACCCCAAAAACACTCTCCAGGCATTAATAATGCTCAGGATGTTTTGTATGTTTAGCCTCCTCAGTGTGATGACCAAGGTTTCATTTGATAGTTCTAGGGATGTTGGGTATGATGTTAGTGGATTCCAGATGTTCCATTTATAAATTAGCTAGGGCTGCATTAATAGGTTAGCCCATGGTGAAGCCAAATTGTTGTTTTTATGTTTGTCCCTCAAAGCTAAAACATTTGTAATTCACACAACCTTCTATTCGGTCAATAAAATCTTGGCTTAGTATTGGAGGTCCACATCATCATTTACTTTATTGTGACTTGAGTTTTTAAGGCTTGTTAGGTGGCCACTTTGTGAACCAGGCTGCCTTGTCAAAACTTGCGAGTATTTTATTCTTAATATTGTGTTCCTTAATGTGATTTAGATTTCTTGAATGTTGTAGATGTGCTTGACTGACCCTACCTAACAGCTTGGCAAGGTGTTTTGTCTGGATTCATGCAGCTCTGAGGGGCACTGCCAATCCCTGAGGAGTTCTGGAGGTTGGAAGTATAGTACTTGTACTTGTGCACTAAGTATACTGTTTGTTCTAACTTCTCTGTATTAGGACTGCAGAAGCCACTTCTTTAATAAATGCCTTGATCAATGCATACGTATCTTTTACCTACAAGGTGCCAGTATCACCATACTAGATCCATCAATACTTAAAGTAACTACCTAAGGGGGATTGCTTGATGCTGTTGAGAGGCTCTTGATCTAAGTAACCAGACCTGTGCTCCTCTTCTACGGCTCGAAGTTGAAGGCCTCTCTTCCCCCAAGCATTGTATGCCCCATTAAGTTTAATGCTCCCCTATATAAATAAATAAGAAAAGGTAAGGAACTGTTTGTTGCATCTGTAGATTTAGAAAAGGCATATAATAAGGTGAATAGAGGTGCAGTGTGGTAGATGTTGCAAATGTATAGAATTTGTAGTAGTATGTTGTTAAAAGCAATAGTTTTTATGAGGAAAGTGAGGCTCAGGTTAGATTGTAGGAGAGAATGGGACTATCTTGCAATAAAAGTAGGCATTAGTCAGGTATGTGTGATGTCTCCTTGGTGGTTTAACATACTTATAGATGGGTTTGTAAAAGTAGTAAAAGCTGGGGCATGAGGAAAAGGTGCGAGATTAATAGATAATGACTGATATGAAGTGGGAGTTGTTATAGTTGTTCTTTACTGATGATGGTAGACATTGAAAACTTGGATATCATATTGGAAAGAGGAAGTGAATGTATCTAGATACATACTGTATTTGGTTGGGAGTGGATGTATCAGCAGATGGGTCAGTGAAAGATGAGATTAACCATAGAATGTTTGAGGAAGAAAAGGTAGGTGGAGTGCTGAGACATTTGTGGAAATAATTTTATTTGATAGGAGTGAATGGAGACAAATGGTTTTTAATACTTGACATGCTGTTGGAGTGTGAGCAAAGTAACATTTATGAAGGGATTCAGGGAAACCGGCAGGCCGGACTTGAGTCCTGGAGATGGGAAGTACAGTGTCTGCACTCTGAAGGAGGGGTGTTAATGTTGCAGTTTTATAACTGTAGTGTAAAGCACCCCTCTGGCAAGACAGTGATGGAGTGAATGATGATGAAAGTTTTTCTTTTTCGGGCCACCCTGCCTTGGTGGGAATTGACCGATGTGTTAAAAAATAAATAAATAATTTTATCTGTGGAGGCACAAAGAAGAATGTACCAGAGTATAGTGGTATCAACCATTGTATATGGGTGTGTTGCAGTGAAGAATGCTAGTGGCAATTAAGATGTCATGTTTGAGAGCAATATTGTGAAACTTAGAGAATTTGGAGCATAGAAAGTAGAAGACAGTGTAAGGAAGGTATGAAGAAAGTTTTAATTGGTAAGGGCTTGAGCTTCCAGCAAGTATGCATGAGCATTTGAGATTAGGGTGAGTAGAGAAGTAATTTAGGGATTTGATGTGCTGTTGGAGTGTGAACAAGGTAACATTTATGAAGGGATTCAGCGAAAAACTGGTTAGCCGGACACAAGTTCAGGAGGTCGATTGATATGTAGAAGAAAATGCAAGTACAGTTATGCATAGTTGCAGTACAAATACAATATTGCAATCAGTCTTGTTTATTATTATTTTTTTTACAGTATTCAAGAGTGTACACATGTGAGTACGTGTATAGTACTCAACACCAATTAACAGATTCGACTTATTAATTTTTTTGCAGTTAAATATTAAAAAATATTGCTGCTGTATTTGAAATTAATTTGTTGTTTATTTGAAAACATGTTCTGCATTTGAAAATAAATTTTTTATTTGAAAATTAATTTTATTATTTCAGAATTAACTTTACAATTGAAAAATTATTTATTTCAACACTTAATTGTATTATTTATTTCAACATTAATTTTATTATATATTTGAACATAAATGTACAATATAAGCATATCATATATATTTTGCAGCCTTTTTATGTATATAATGTAGTAGTTAAGAGTTTATAAAATTGTTGTTTGAAGTTATTACAATATATTTAAATTAAAATTTTCAATTTTAATACAAATAGCAAATTTATTTATTAATATACGATTCTGCTGAGCTTTGTAAATTTTATTTTGGGTCAAGTGTTGTGAATACAATTTTACAGTTCTATTTGACCCATTCTTGAACACTTGCTCTATGAAATATATTTACCACAAATGTTTTTATGTGCATAAATATATTAATACCATAGTTCTTGTAGGGATCCATAACAATTCTCAGTGTGGAATCTGGTAGTTACAAATATTAAAGAAAAAGAAAATGAGTGTCAACAGTTAGTGCGTGTGGGGGGTTGGTGTGGAGGGGGTTGTTGTGTTGGGGTGTCAACGAAAGTTACACTGTGTATACTGTGGCAACAGATGAACACTATGTAAGGTGGGCTGTTTAATGCTCTCACACTCGTAACACATTCGCTGACATTTGGAACTTGAGTATACATGCAAATAATGTTTATAATATAATTTGCTGTTGTTTATTAGTGCCACCTCAAGATTCACACTCCCTTCCTGAAGAAAAAGAGAAATATAATCATGCAAATTTTTGATGCACAACAACTAACATTGCAATCTAACCTTGCTAAAGTTTAAGTTAATTAAGTAACTTAATTCACCCAATTGATCTTAAGAATTTCACTAACTATATTTCACT
This sequence comes from Cherax destructor, assembly GCA_009830355.1. Taxonomy (NCBI): domain Eukaryota; kingdom Metazoa; phylum Arthropoda; class Malacostraca; order Decapoda; family Parastacidae; genus Cherax; species Cherax destructor. Next base: position 564,711 of record WNWK01000250.1, read on the forward strand.
GTTTTCCTTAGGAGTGAATCTTGAGGTGAGCAACTTATTAGATATAAATGAACCTGATGCCTGAATGACTAGCAGATTACCGTATTTTCTGGCATATAAGGCGCACAAGAATATGAGACATACAAGACGGTGTTTCCAAGCAGTTGTAATGTAACATTAGTAAACAACTGCTAAAGCCTAACCCAAAACCTACCCTTGACCCTCACCTTGAGCGTATAAGGCGCAGGCTGATTTTCCAAGACCTTTTTGTGGGGAAAAAATGTGTCTTATATGCTGGAAAATACAGTACCTCCTGGTAATCAATTTAGCACATGGGGTTAAATAAACCACTGAATGGTGTAAGGATGGTCATCTGGATTATCAATTTCTGTATTAAAATGTATAATGTTCTAAATTTATCATTTAAAACCACTTGCAATTATCCAAACTATGGTATGGTTGGGATTAGAACCCATGACAAGTAAGTCGTAACTAGGCCAGTGCGTAAGCCACTGGGCCAGCTGTCAGTTTCCATGAGGTGATTATTGTGCAGCTTCTACACTCTTTGTGCATAACCAATTTGAGGTTCTCTCAGAGTCCTTGACCTTTTCTGCCTAATTCACTTTTGAAGGCTCCTCCCAGCTCTTTTCATCCTGCTCGACAGAACTTACCCAGTTTTTTCCTGCTAGTACCGTACAGTGGTACCCCGGTTTACGATGGTCCCCAAACTCGCCCTTTTATGTAAGTTTATTTTTTTAAATGCTTTTGTAAGTGTATTTTTTGGGGGTCTAAAAGGAATAGTCTATTTTACATTATTCCTTATGGGGATAAATTCGTTTGGTAATGGCACTTGAACAGCATTCTGGAACGAAAAAATATCGTAAACCGGGGTACCACTGTACTAGGTTGGTAGTGGTGGAGGATTTTGCCAGGACATTCTCTTCTCTATGCCTTCCTGAATGTTCTGGGTCTTCATCGATGGTTCCCTTCAATGATTACCTTGAAATCTTAAGGTTCTTACAGGGTTATATTACAAAAATCCTCTAATTTTTCCTTCAGAACCATAACAATAGACAAAATTGTGGCTTATTTAGGATGCTGATTTCACCAAATCCTGAACTAAGAGAGTGCATTCTTGAATGCAGTAAATCTCTTAATGAAACCACCCCAACACTCATCAAACATATTATGGTAATGCAGACATCTGTGAGTGCACCTACTCCATCCACTACCACCCTAATACCCCATTCTCAGCTTCTCTAGTCTCTGTTGCCTCCTCACAGGTTTCTTCTACACTTGATCACATATGCTGTACTTTAGATTCCAATACTATCTGACAATCTGCCCGGCATGAGGCCTTAGTAATTTTTCTCCCACTGCTGCCATGTCCTGACTTTGCTGATCATTCACCTAAATAACCTCTGCCTTGTCTTTTAGTTTATTCTGTTCCATCCTGTTTATCAAAGGGCACAAAAGTTTCATTTCTGATTCCTATATTAACTCACCTAGGCATTCACCCTAACTCTCCAGGTAGACTCCAAGTAGACCCTCAGCCTAACTGCCCTGTCTTGACGCTCTCCTCTTGGTATCAACTATAGCTTTCTCCTCTTGCACATAAGGTCTCCCTCTACACTTTTTGCCCCCTGATGTCACATCCTGTTGTTGTGTGCTGAATGATCCTTACATATTCAGTGCTTTTATTTTGTTACAATAAAGATTGAAATACTGAAGTTCAGAGATTTGCAGCCTGCTTAGTTCCCGAGGTGAGAGGTGTTAGCTATGGGGAAAACTAGAGGAACTGAATCTAATGACTCTGGAAGAGAAGAGTCCTTGGGGAAAAAAATTATTATTATATACAAAGAAGAATTAATAGGGCAGATAAGAGCCAGACTTTGAAATGTGTTCCAGGAACAAGGGTATGTATCATGAAGCTAGAAAGAGACCAGGAGCTAGTAATGGTAGTTTCCATTACTGAAGGGGCAGGCTCAGAAGCCAAGACCTGACCCCTGAAACAACTCAGCGAGTAATTTACAGTAGGAACATTAGATCTTTTGGTGTTCAGTCTACTGTACAGCTTTGCACTTGGATGCACAACATTAAAGATATAAAAATTAATTTATGTAAATTGCTTTTAAATTTACATTTCTCAATGCAGTAGGGCCCTGACTTATGACGTTCAGAGTTATGAGGTTTTGCACTTGCAACATTGGCTTTCTTGGAACCAGTTAATTATTCATGAACAAGTGACTCGTACTTCTGATGGTGGGAACCACTGACTGCTTAACATAAGCAAGAAATATTCCATCCAGTGAGCAAGACAGGATTAACATTCAAGGTAAATACTGTATAGTATTTAGTTAAATATTTTTTGTTTTTTGGGTTAATTAATATGTACAGATTGAAGAAATATTGTTTTGCTGTGCTGTACATTTAATTGAACAAGCATATTTAAGATAAAAAAATTGGGTCAAAATTCATATGGGAAAAATTAACTGAAATTGGGTGCAGGAGGGCCCCTCATATATAGCAAGTTAGGTTCCGGGCTACTGCTGTAAAGCGAAAATCACTGTCAAGTGAGACATAGCCTTTTTTCACTTTCAAATGCATGTAAAAGCCTGATAACATGTTTACAATATCATATATTAACCCTTTGAGGGTCGGTCACGTACTTGTACGTCATTGCAGCCAGGGTCGGTCACGTACTTGTATGCGTAAATTCTAGCACCTTCAAATCTGGTGGAAGAAAGCTGGCAGGCCTACATATGAAAGAATGGGTCTGCATGGTCAGTGTGCACAGTATAAAAAAAATCCTGAAGCACGCAGTGCATAATGAGAAAAAAAAACTCCGACCGTGTTTTTGGTTTAAAAAAAACAGCGACTTTCAAGTGTATTTTTGTATGGTATTTATGGTTGTACAGTGGACCCTCGGTTTTCGTTCACCTAAAAACTCGAACAATTATGTAAGTGTATTTTCGTAAGTGCTTTTGTAAGTGTATATTTGGGGGTCTGAAATGACTAATCTAATTTACATTTGTCCTTATGGGAACAAATTCGTTCGGTAACGGCACTCAAACAGCATTCTGGAAAGAATTTTCGACGAAAACCGAGGGTCCACTGTATTCTCGTTTACTTGGTCTCATTTGATAGAACGGAAGATATATTACAGAAATAGTGATGATTTTGATTGGTTTCATGATGACAAGTACAGTACAGTGGACCCCCGAGTTTCGGTCATAATTCATTCCAGAAGGCTGCTTAAATGCCATTACCGAACGAATTTACTCCCTTAAGGAATAATGTCAAGTAGGTTAGTCCATTTCAGACCCCCAAAAATACACTTACAAAAGCACTTACAATATTACACTTACATAATTGTACGATTTCCGAGTTGACCAAAACTCGGGGGTCCACTGTACCTTGAAATTGAGTTCAAAGTAGCGAAAATGTTTGATTTTTGCCGATGTTCAAGAGTAAACAAATCATGCCACGCATCCAATACACATCAACTGGTGAGTCTAATATTCTTTCACAAATGCGCTGATATTATTTATACCGTTTTTACAATGATGCAGTAGTATACATAACAGTAAATCTTTTATTTATTGTGAGAATAAAAATTCAAAATGGAAAGCAAAAGTAATGTAAGAGGGGCCCTGGAGACGTGACTAATGAACAGATAAAATGTTATTTTAGTGCCAGGAATGTCTGTCTTGTTTATTCTGGACCCAATTTTGAAATTGGCATCTTTTGAAATTTGTGTGAAATTGGCCATATTGCCAATTTCTGACCACTTTACTGGGTAGCTGAAATTAGTAAATTGGCAATTTCTTGTACTCAATCGATAGAACAAATGAAGTTCTAAAGAAATAGGTATGAGTTTGGTCGACTGGAACAATGGAATTGGCCAAAAATAGGGCTCAAAGTCGGTGAAATCGCTGATGCGTATATATCGCCAAAATCACTAACTTCGTGAGAGCGTAATTCCGTACGTTTTCCATCAAATTTCATACTTTTGGTGTCATTACCATCGGGAAAAGATTCTCTATCATTTCATAAGAAAAATAATTTTTTTTTTTAAATATTTTGCGACATAGAATGACTGTTTCAGAAATGGACTTGCGACAGCCAAAGGGTTAAATCACTCTAGTGGGAAACAGTCAAGGTGTTAAAAAACTGAAACAAACAATATTGCTGTACTTTACTAGTATACTGTACTGCACATATTAGGAGGCTAGAATACCTGGAGGGTGTTTCAGGGGTCAATGCCCCCACGACCCGGTCCATAACCAGGCCTCGGGAATAGGCTTATTTCTTGGAAGCTTGGTTGTTCACATGTTCATTTGTTGTGCTTTGAAATATTTTGGGGTGAAATACAGGTATCACTTATTTCATTTACTTTATGTATTTTTTTTTTTTTTTTTCCAACAAGTCTGCCGTCTCCCACCGAGGCAGGGTGACCCAAAAAGAAAGAAAATACTTACATCATCATTCAACACTTTCACCACACTCATACATAATCACTGTCTTTGCAGAGGAGCTCAGATACGACAGCTGAGAATTGTCCCTCCTAGCTGTCACTATCCCAGACCCCTCCTTTAAAGTGCAGGCATTGTACTTCCCATTTCCAGGACTCAAGTCCAACTTAATCAATTAACTGGTTTCCATGAATCCCTTCACAAAATGTTACCTGCTCACACTCCAACAGATCGTCATGTCCCAAAACCATTCGTCTCCATTCCTCCTATCTAACACGCTCACACATGCTTGCTTTGAAGTCCAAGCCCCTCGCCACAAAACCTCCTTTACCCCTTCCCTCCAACCTTTTCTGGACTGACCCTACCCCTTCCTTCCCCTACTGATTTATACGCTCTCAAAGTCATTCTACTTTGATCCATTCTCTCTAAATGACCAAACCACCTCAACAACCCCTCTTCAGTCCTCTGACAAATACTTTAGTAACTCCACACCTCCTAATTTCCACATTCGAATTTTCTGCATAATATTTACACCACACATTGCCCTTAGACAGGACATCTCCACTGCCTCCAGCCTCCTCCTCGCTGCAGCATTTGCAACCCATGCTAGGAGGAGGCTGGAGGCAGTGGAGATGTCCTGTCTAAGAGCAATGTGGAATGAAATTATGAGTTATTAAAATTTCGAAGTGAAATTAGAGAATGGTTGGTATTAAAAGTATTGTCAGAGTGAAGAGTTGTGAAGGTTTGTCATTAGAGAAGGAAAGGCTGAGAGAAACGTAGAAGTCCTAGAAATTTGGAGGGAAGGGGTAAGGAGGTTTCGGGAAGGGCTTGGACTCCAGCAAGCATGTGTGGCGTGTTAGATAGAGTGAATGGAGGCAATGTTTGGACATGACGATCTGTTGGAGTGTGTATATATATTTTCTGAAATTCATTTTTCATATTTATGTAGGCTATAGGCAAATGGTTATTGTGTATTTAAAATCATCCAGTAATCTTGCTTTGAAGGAATATGCAACATAAGGACCACAAAAAAATAATGTGATCATCCATGTTGTTGAAAATCTAGCACACCCTTTTCCATCACCCAGGGTAGTGGAGCAGCTCTCATGTGAACTTTACCAACAGGTTTAACTGTAATCTCTGGGGTTATGTTAAAGTTAGTCCTGTTGCATCAAGCACTCTGATTAGTTACACTTCAAAGGAGGGTCTTAATGCTGGTGAAGGGCTCTTGATTTAAGGAACTGGAACTGCTCTTCTCTTGGATGAGACCATTTTGTGTTTAGCATTTAATTTGATTATTATTATTATTGTTCTCATGGATCACTCTTGATTACCTTCCATTCCACATACACTATGGAAATGTAGGTTATCCAGTATAGTACAGGTACAATTTAAGTTCAGATAGTTTGTCCATGTAATTTTATTAATGTTAAAGCATTTATGCCATATAACTACTGTATTCTGAATTCTACTAATTTTTTGTGTGTTGTCAAATAAATTGAATTATTTCTGTCATTCATCTTCTGTTGCGCTGTATCTTAAATAATGGCAGATCCTTGCTTATGGGAATTTGCATGGAAATATTAGTGTCTTTAGTATCGTACTATTATTATAATCCAGAAATACAATATTGTAGCCAAATAATATATACAGCATCTATACACAAATAACTTGTACATAGGAGAGAGAGGAGCTTATAACGCTTTGGTCTGACTTGTACCATTTACAAGTCACACTGACACGAGAGTGAGGAAGCCAGTATATATTGGTGAGGAGGACAGGGAAAGGACAAAGAGAGGAAGAAAAAAGTAGTGGTAGTGGAAGTAGTAGTAGGAAGTAGGGGGAGTAGTGTTAGTGACATCTTTTGGTCTGATCATGATGTTAACTCAGTGGCTTAGTGCAAGACCGCAAATAAATTAAAATGCAAAGTAGCATCTCAGCTAAGTTATCTGAATGTTAGTATGTAAATGTTTAGCATTTGTTAAATATAAAAATAAAATTAGATTGGTAGGTATTACCTTCATTGGGAAATAGTAACAATGTACAGTATTCTGTTTTTTTTTTTTTTTACCACTGGCTGTTTTGCACAAAGTTAGGGGTGACTCAAAGAGGGAAGCATATACACAGCCCAAGACTGCCGGTTTACAAGAGTTGATTGTGTCGTTCTCGATAGCGGGAATGCAATGACAAGTCTTCTGAGACTTCTTACTTTATTTGCAACAACATAAAGGGTACACAGGTAGTGTGTTTGTGTCCATGGCCCGGGAGGGCCATGGCCTGCAAGGGAGAGAAGAGTAAGGCCTGTTGACTGAGTCAAGGCTGCTGAATGAGTGAATGAGAGGCAGGGGTGGGCAGGCTGGCATGCCCACCAGCTTGCCCTCTGGTGGAAACTATGGGAACTAGGCATGTAGGCTTACAGCTTACATTCTGCTCGGCTGGCAGACAGCATAGGCTCTGTATGTAGACAGTACAGGCTGTCTACATGCCTCCCAGCATACATAAGGGGGATTACCAGTAGAACCCTAGCTGTCTTCAAGAGGGAGCTGGGCAGACACCTGAAGTTAGTACACCTGATCAGTCGGGCTGTGGTTCATACGTAGGTTTGCGTGCAGCCGTCTGTAACAGCCTGGTTGATCGGGTGCTGATCCACCACAAGGTCTGGTCATGGACTGGGCCACAGGGGGGTTGACCCCTGGAACACCCTCCAGATATAATCCATGTACAGTATACATAATTCAAAGGACCATTTTAACCATAACATCCCAACCTGTAAGCCATGTGTTTTGAAGGGCAACTAAAATGCTTCGAGAAAGGGGCTACCAAGACCTTATTCCGTGTAGTTATTAAAACTTAAATGGAGGAAATTATCTTATTTACAATGAGTATTTGTCATTCTAATTTGGAGTCACAAAAAGTCAGTATACAGTGGTACCTCGGGTTACGAGCTTAATTCGTTCCAGAAGGCTGTTCAAGTGCCGATACAGAACGAATTTGTTCCCGTAAGGAATAATGTAAATTAGATTAATCTGTTTCAGACTCCCAAAAATATACTTACGAAAGCACTTACAAAAATACACTTACATAATTGTTCGAGTTGGGAGCTGTTCGTATGAAGAAAGTACCACTGTATTGCATTTAATGTATTCTTGGGATGATAATGGAGGCAACCTGTCCCATGGTGATAAATATTAGCAATATTCCTGGGAGTGATGTGGATGAGTTAGTCCTTCCTTTTTGCAGCAGTGGATAAGTAACAAGATTACCATGTGTATTTTTTCTTTCTTTTTTTTACACAACATTAAACGTTTCCCATGAAAGTAAGATGACTCAAAAGAAAGAAAAAAAAATTTGCTGCCATTCATTCAATAACTGTCCTGCCATGTTGCCATAAATATGTGACATTACATTTCAAATGATCCTCCACACTGGAACATCTCCCACTCAACCTACGGAATACAGGCACTCTACTTCACACCAACTCTGCTCTATATTATAATTAGGTTTTTAGGTGCTTACCATTTACATTATAACCATTTCTGTAATTTATTCTTTTTCATCTTTTTCATTAAATAGAAATTGTAAAATCATTGAGCTTTTGTGCTTACTGTTCTGTTTGTACTTAGTACTGATAAAACGAGTTCCATACAAGAATACAGTGGACCCCCGAGTAACGTAAAAACTTCATTCCAGAAGCCTGCTCAAGTGCCATTACCGAACGAATTTACTCCCTTAAGGAATAATGTCATGTAGGTTAGTCTATTTCAGACCCCCAAAAATACACTTCCACAAGCACTTACAATATTATACTTACATAATTGTACGATTTCCGGGGTGTTCGTTACTCGGGGGTCCACTGTACCTGCATGCCTCCACACCTCTACTGTTTTTTACAATATTCAGTTAACAGGGGATCAGTTGTTATTCTGTCTCAGTTCATTTCAAAGCCCAATTATATCTAGGGTGTATTGGCATCCTCCAGGATGAAACTCACAACAGTCTGCTAACACCCAGGTGTTAGCAGATGGTTTGCCTCTTGGTAAGATAAGGTATAAAATGCCAACAAATGTGAAATAAGACACATGACTGGTATTAGGGTATTATTTTTTTAATTGTTTTGCCACAAATAATTTTCTAAATAAAATATCGTAATGATGTGTGTGTTAGTTACCATTTTGTCCTAGGCACATGTCGATTTGACACTAGGCCTGTTGTATGTATGTGTGTGAGTGTGTGTGTAAGGAAACACTTCAAAATGTTTCCGCCCCGTCGGGAATAGAACCCGGGCCCTCCGTGCGTGAAGCGAGAGCTTTACCACTAGGCCACCGGGGGTGTTGTGTGTGTGTGTGTGTTATTTCACAGGTTTGCCTCTACTCTGTCTTCAAATTACCTTACTTGTTAAATTTCTTATCTTTCATTCATATTTTTTCTTTTATAAGGGGAATATTAACATTTGGTCTCATTAAGAAACCCAACTAGGATGATGATAGTTATTCATTAAATATTTGTAAAAAAAAATTTCAACATTGCTTACTGGGAAAATAAAGTATTTATTTCCATGTAGATCGTGGTTTCCCAGTACTTCTGACCTCGAGTGATCAGCACCTACATTCTGACCACTCATTGTCACCTCACCAATCAGAAGATAATTTATGGTCAATCAAAGACACAGTAAGCTTTTTATTAAATATTTCACCCTAACCACCACATTCTCTGGCCTAATGCTTGGATCCCATGTGCTTTTGTAAGGTGGTTTTTATGTGTACTGGAATAAACCCTATTGAGGGCAAAATGTCAAATGGAAGGCTTACTCAGTTTTCGAGTCTTTGATTCACCATTTATTTTTTTGCCATGTACTACCAAGATATTTTATTATTCTGTGCTTGCTGTATTATATTATTCTGTGCTTGCTGTATTATATTATTCTGTGCTTGCTGTATTATATTTTATTATTCTGTGCTTGCTGTATTTATTGCAAATTGTCTTAATTTAGAATATTAGTTGCTACATCAATTACCTTTTAAGTTGTGATTCTGTTAGAGTTGCACCAGTTTTTATCTGCAGTTTATCCCACTTTAGAGACCATATTTATATACCCTGAAAGAGGGTGTCTTAATGCTGGGGAAGGGTGTATTGATCCAAGGAATTAGAGCTACCCCTACCCTTGGATCAAACCTAATTATCATATATTCTCCATGCACTGTAAGACCCCTACAGGTTTTGTACTGCTCCATAATGATAAGGATAGTGTGCTCATATGTTGGTGTGTACTCTAATTTCTTATAGTTGTCAAGCACCACTTCTATTACAGCTTGTACTGATTCCATGCCAGGGTGATGGATGTATCTGGATACAATTTCACTATTATTATGGGTATTAGAGGGTGTATTATGTTCATATTTAGGTTTAACTATGCATGAGGTCCCTAACTTACAAACACCCCAAGTTATAATACACATCCACACTTAAGGATGCAGCACTTAGTTACCAATAACTTTTTCACAACTACTGATCTGCAGTATGAAGATGAGTTTGTAAGTTGTGAAGACCTCTTGTATTTGTAAATATAGTTGTAGGATATAAATTTAAGAATTATGATGTCGCATGACTGCCTTCTTCATTACAAAAAGTATTTGAGTAATTTTGTGTATACAGTATTTTATATGGGTTCTGCAATAGGTGTTGTGGTGAAATGAATTGTGTTCTGATCGTGTTGACAATTTCAGACGCATGTAGATCACCCCACAACACACAGAGTAGCCCCACGAATCCCCGTCTAGAATTGGATTATACGTTAATAACTCACAAGCTGATGACATCCTCTGACTCCTTGTGTTCACCGTGTGTTGCCAATGATGATTATATACAAAGGTAATAATGAAGGCTATTTTTAAAGCATCCCATAATGATCCATGTTGATTTGATGCCCAACTCTATGGAATTTTCACATCAACTTATTTCAGGTTTGCATCACATGAAGTATAAATGTATAAAAATTAACAACCAATTCATATATTACTTTCTCATAGGGAAATGCAAGCTGCTGTATCTGAGTCAATTTCCTTCAAGGGTAGAGGGTATCTTAGTGCTGCTGAAAGGATCTTTGTCCATGGAATTGAAGCTGCTCTTCCTTTCCTCAGATTAAGCCTGATTGCTTTCCATGCCCCAAGCATAGTATCACCCATAAGGGAATATCACTTCCCAATCAATATAATAATTCTAGCTCTTGCTGGAAAGGCAGTCTGATAATATCAAAGCCAGGGAATGTTAGCAGCCAGTGTGGTAACAAGACAAACATACATTACATAAAATAAGATACCACAGTGAAAATAGGAAATAAAACCTGAAAAAGAATAACAGCTGAAGATGTGTGTGTAAACACATGAAAGCACTCAGGTTTTATTGCCTATCTTCACTGTGGTATTTTTTTTTTTTTTTTTTTCCAGATTTGCAATCATGCATTTGATTGTGATTTCTTCCATGTACAGTACATAATTAGATGGCATTTAGTTCATATATTTTAAAAAGCCCTTGGTTATACAGAGGATTTTTGGCAAATTAAGACCAGAACTTAAAATTACTTGACATTATATTATGACCCTTGTGGGTTTAGCACCTAGTTTTGATTATAATAATTGACATTACATTGTTGTATAGATAAAGTTAGAATATTTGAACGATTAGTTTAATATTCCCAGACAGAATATTTGAATGCTTAGTTTAATGTTACCTGATAAGATTATAAGACATTTAATAGTATGTATTTATTAAAGCAGCAATGTTAACAAGAAGAGATAATAATATAAAATTGTTTTGGCAGTTTTATCTATAATTATAAGAGGGTAGAAATACATATAGCGGTGACAATAAGTGCATGAACATGAATGTTACCTGGAGTATACCTAGAGGGTGTTTTGGGAGTCAGTGTCCCTGTGGCCCAGTCCATGATAAAAATTAGATAAGCAGGTTGTATTGGATATTAGTGTTTGATATTTATATTCCATTTATTCAGATTTACATTGAATTCAGGTGTTTCTTGATATTTTTGGAGCATTTGATAGAGTAGGAATTTTTGGAATCATAGAGAAAAAAGTAATGTGCAGGACCTGGGAGTGATAATGTCAGAGGATCTCGCCTTCAAAGACCACAACAATGTATTTACTGCATCTGCTAGCAAAATGATAGGAGGGATAATGAGAACCTTCAAAATTAGGGATGCCAAGCCCATGATTCTTTTCAAATCCCTTGTTCTCTCTAGGCTGGAATACTGCTGTACACTAACTGCCCCCTTCAAAGCAGGCAAAATTGCTGACCTGGAGAGTGTACAAAGAACTTTCATGGCACACATAAGTACGATAAGGCACCTAAATTACTGGGAACGGTTGAAATCCCTTGATTTGTATTCCCTGGAACACAAGCGAGAGAGATACATGATAATGTACACTTGGAAAATCCTAGAGGTATTAGTACCAAACTTGCACACGAAAATCAATCCCTAATAAAGCAAAAGACTTGGCAGGAGATGCAACATTCTCGCAATGAAAAGCAGGGGCACCACAAGTACACTGAGAGACAACACAATAAGTGTCCAGGGCTCAAGATTGTTCAACTGCCTCCCAGCATACATAAGGGGTATATATTGAGTATTCTGTATACAGTGGACCCCCAAGTTTCGGTCATAATTCATTCCAGAAGGCTGTTCAAGTGCCATTACCGAACGAATTTGTTCCCTTAAGGAAAAATGTAAATTAGATTAGTCCTTTCAGACCCCCAAAAATACACGTACAAAAGCACTTACAATATTAAACTTATGTACAGTGGACCCCCGAGTTTCGTAAAAACTTCATTCCAGAAGCCTGCTCAAGTGCCATTACCGAACGAATTTACGTCCTTAAGAAATAATGTCACGTAGGTTAGTCTATTTCAGACCCCCAAAAATACACTTACAAAAGCACTTACATTATTATACTTACATACTTGCACGATTTCTGGGGTTTACGAAACTCGGGGTCCACTGTAATTGTTTAATTTCCGAGGTGACCGAAACTCAGGGTTCCATTGTACATACATAGAGTATACTACACTGAAATTTGAATGTTGAGTACATTTAACCCCTAAACTGTCCAAACATAGATCTACGTTCACTCGTGCAGCGCTCCGAATATTTTGGAAAAAAAAATAGTTTTTTTTAAAAATGAAGAGGGCATTATTCTACACGTTATAAGATAAAAAAAAAAATTAGGATCAGTACTTACCGAGATATGAGCCCGCGAAGTTGGCGCTGGATGCTCACTTGACGGCAACATGGAGTCCTGCCTCTTGCAGAAGCGTTGCCGATATACAGTGGACCCCCGAGTAACGTAAAAACTTCACTCCAGAAGCCTGCTCAAGTGCCATTACCGAACGAATTTACTCCCTTAAGGAATAATGTCACGTAGGTTAGTCTATTTCAGACCCCCAAAAATACACTTCCACAAGCACTTACAATATTATACTTACATAATTGTGCGATTTCTGGGGTGTTCGTTACTCGGGGGTCCACTGTATATTTTGTTTTTCTCTTTGGGCCACCCCACCTTGGTGGGAAATGGCCAATTTGTTGAAAGAAAGAAGAATTACAATTTATAGTAGTTCTTGTGATTTCATAGCCAATCTTTGTTCTGACACTAATATTAGGTACTGAAATTGTACTCAAGTAGTCACAAACACACTGACAGGTGAACATTTTCACCTGCATTGGTCATTTACTATTGTCTAGAAATATATACAGTGGTACCTCGAGTTACGATATTTTTTCGTTCGAGAATGCTGTTCAAGTGCCATTACCAAACGAATTTATCCCCATAAGGAATAATGTAAAATAGACTAGTCCTTTTACACCCCCAAAAATATACCTACAAAAGCATTTAAAAAAATAAACTTACATAAAAGGGCGATTTTGGGGACCATCGTAACTCGAGGTACCACTGTACAAAGTATTTATAGGTCCCAGCAGCTATGTTTTAGACATGCTGGAGTATATATGAAACTCCTTGAAGCATGATGAAAGACTAGGTGTCACTAAACTATTGACAATGCAGCAGTGGTTTGACACTTGATGATCTGTCTTTCTGTTTGCCTGTGTGTCTCTGTCTTTCTGTCTGCCTGTGTGTGTCTGTCTTTCTATCTGCCTGTCTTTCTGTCTGCTTGTCTCTGTCTCAGAGAGCGGCTCATGAACCAACAGTTATTACACAGGATGCAGTCACATCTGATTCCTGATAAGTGAACATGGTATTACTTGCCAGTCATGCATATTATACCTTATAGCTACAAGCACTGGAATTTTTTGGGTTATCCTAGGTAATTTACACAATGTATGATAACTGTACTTATGTGTACCTGTGAGAGAGAGAGACAGACCGAGTCAGACTGAGATAGATAGAGACAGGGATAGACAGATAGAGGCAAGGATAGACAGATAGAGACAGGGATAGACAGAGATAGACAGATACAGATGAAGAGACAGCCAAAGTCAGTCAGCCAGCCAAAGCCAGCTGGCCTGACGAATACATATTACACATGTTCCAGAATCATTTCTCTTTACTTAGGGCATAGGTTATAGGACATTCTGGCAGGATGACACTACCAGTGGTATTAAAAATGAAAGGATGTTGCACAAATGTTGCGCATGGGTTATCGAGGTTTTTTATATTTTCTCGATCACTTGTGGCCACATCCATCTCACAGCCACTAAACTTTGGATCAACATCACTTTCCTCTTAAAAGGGGAGTGTTAATACGACATGACATCAGTGAATCCCTGGTGTTTGCCATGCTATTTGCTCTAGCTGGCACTCAATTGAACTGTTGCTCCCACAAGGTACTAAATGGTCCCAGATTTTTTTAATACTGCACACACTAAGTGCACAGACCCATTCCCTCATGTCTAGGCGACTCAGGCTTATTGTGTTAAATTTGAAGGCATGAAATAAAACGTAGATCTACATTCGGAGTGCTACACAAGTGAACGTAGATCTACGTTTGGACAGTTTAAGGGTTAAACTTTTAAATAGTGAGAGTGTGTGTTATCTGGAACTTGATTTAGTGATCATTCTACTAACAGATTTTTGTTGAGTTACGATGGTTTTAGGTGATTTACTTCTGTATTACAGTGGACCCCCGGTTTACGTAATTAATTCGTTCCAGAATGCTGTTCAAGTGCCGTTACCAAACGAATTTGTTCCCATAAGGAATAATGTAAATTAGATTAGTCATTTTAGACTGCCAAAAATACACTTAAAAAAATACACTTACATAATTGTTCGAGTTTGGAGCTGTACATAAACCGGGGGTCCACTGTATTTATCTTTATGTTCATTTCATTATTTTTAGCTTTATTCCTAAACACAATGTTGAAAGTCTTACTAATATTGAGTGTGAGTTTGTTGGTTGTATCCTAGTAGCTATCTTCATTATTGAGGACAGCCAGATCTGGATTTGAGATGATAAAACTTTGTCATCTGCAGACATCCGGTTTAAGTTCATGGGAGGCATTAGGGGAGTCAATTATGTAGATGAGAAATACCGTATTTTCCGGCATATAAGGCGCACTGCCATATGAGACATAAACCGTTTCCAAGCAGTTTGTAAACAACTGCTTAAGCATAACCCAAAGTCTACCCTTGACCCTGATTTTGAGCATATAAGGCCCAGGGTGATTGTTCATTACTTTGTGGAAAAAAGGTGAGCCTCATATTTCAGAAAGTACGGTAATATGGAGTCTTGGGTAGTGATCTATGGCACCCCTATGTTACTAGGTTGAGTTGATGTAGTTATAGTGTCATCATTAGTGGTCACATGTTAGTGTCTGTTGCTAAGTTAGGACTCACTTAAGTTAGGGATATTGCTTTGATTCATAGTGCCTTCTTCACTCTTGGTAGGGGTTAGAGATATCATGTCAGGAATTTTTATGTTAAACTATGATCCGGTTTCCCTACCTGTGCTTCCAGTCATGTTGCTGGAAAATCATAGATCTCTTGTGCCACTAACCTACTCTCCCTATTTTCTACTACCACTATTATTTCTACTACTACTACTACAGTGGACCTCCGAGTTTCGTAAACCCCGGAAATTGTACAATTATATAAGTATAATATTGTAAGTGCTTTTGTAAGTGTATTTTTGGGGGTCTGAAATGGACTAACCTACTTGACATTTTTTCTTAAGGGAGTAAATTCGTTCGGTAATGGCACTTGAGCAGGCTTCTGCAATGAAGTTTTTACGAAACTCAGGGGTCCACTGTACTTACAGCCTTACCACTACTTCTTTTTCTTCCTCTCTTGATCCCATACCTGTCCCCCTCACCTATATATACTGGCTCTCTCACTCTTTTGTGTTAGTATCTACTGTATGTTTAAGGAAGCTTGGAGAGCTGTGATATCTTGTATCTGACAGTAAAACAATGGCAGTGTTTGTTGTGGTCATGTCTGTCTGTAGAGATGTACACTCTTGTTTCTTTTGGTCTAAGAGGTTTTATAGATTCATTTGCAATGGGTTTTTGATGATTTTGTTTCAACAAAAAGGGTTTAGCACTTTATTTTAATGTACTGTACTGTGATAACGTTTATTATCTAAAGATTTTTAGGAAGTACAGTGGACCCCTGGATTTCGTACTGCTCCCAACTTGAACAATTATGTAAGTGTATTTTTGTAAGTGCTTTTGTAAGTATATTTTTTTGGGTCTAAACGGACTGATCTAATTTACATTATTCCTTATGGGAACAAATTCATTTGGTAACGGCACTCGAACAGCATTCTGGAACGAATTATGGCCAATAACCGGGGGTCCACTGTATTATATATCTGAGCCTCATTTAGGTAAAGTATAACTGAAGTACTATTCATCAGACTCACCATCAGAAACGCTAATCATTTTCTTGTAAACCATGGTACTGATGGGGTTATTACAATTTTGTGAGTCATTTCATCATATTCTAAATACTCTCTAGAATAATATATGTAGAGTGGTATCAGTTTGGGCTCAGAGATAAAGCAGCTTGAATGGGTCTTATGAGAAAACTTGCCGAACTTATACTAATTTAGTTTTTGTTTGATTTTTCCAAACTTGGACTAATAAACATTTACGCACTTGATGTAAACTGTAAATCACTTGAGTTGTGAATGCGAGGCATACATTGGATAAATGTAAATTGTGTTTAACACAGTATTAGAATTAGCTTCATCCTCTATTATTATTATTATTATTATTATTATTATGGATAAGGTAATTTTTAACATAGGTTACAGTGAATACATATCTTCTGTTTAAGTGATTACTGCCAGTTTATTTCCCATTTGTAGGACAGTTATGTTTAGCATAGGCACTGAAACCCAAATGTTTTTCGCTTTATCCTGTTATTAATCTGATCCAAATTTTTGACCAGAATTGTTTTGAAGATTATCTTGACATTGCATCAGGTAGCCTGATGGATGCCTTATTCCTTGTCACCGTGTATTTTATGCCTGCAAGAGTGCCGTCAATTTGGGCACTGTTCTCTGTTTAGGGGCTGTAGAAGAATAGAGCAAATAAACACAAATATGATTCTTAATCTTGTCTTCTTTTATTTTGCCAAATGTGATAAAAACAATGTGCACGTTTTTTTTTTTTTTTTTCAACGCACCAGCCGTATCCCACCAAGGCAGGGCGATCTAAAAAGAAAAATGAAAGTTTTTCTTTTTAAATTTAGTCATTTATACAGAAGGGGTTACTAGCCCCACTATTATTATTATTATTATTATTATTATTATTATTATTATTATTATTATTATTATTATTATTATCATCTGTCATTTAGCTACAAAGCTCGTTTGAAATGTGTAGAGCATTCATCCACAGACACTGGCTGTATAAACATTGTAGTATTCATCCAGAGATAATGACTGTATAACATTGTAGCTTTCATAAAAGATTATATAAAGTTATAGGACTCATCCAGAGATGGTTTGTATGAAACACGTTTCTGAAACTTTCATTCAGAGACGGCATGTGTGAAATGTGTTACTTCGGCATTCATCCAGAGATGACTTGTATGAAACACATTACTGTAGCATTCATCCAGAGATTTGTTTCTTATAAAACACTGTTCTATAACATTCATTCAGTTTGCCATGTATGAAACTGGGTAGCATTCATCCATAGAGACTGCCGGTATGAAACATGGCATGTGATAAATGGGTTAGAAAACCAACAACGAAACATGGCATGTTGTATTCATCCAGTCTCTTGTGCATGAAACATGGTATTATTAATCTTGAGAGCCTGCCTATATAAAACCTGGTAACATTTGATCATTGATGGACTCATTAAAACTTGGTATAATTCATAATATGACACAATGTGGGGTTTATGGCCTTTATTACCTTTACCTTTGATAAACCTTTGATGAGTTTTGAGAGTTTTGGTCTCCACACCCCCTACCCTTCCTAAAGCCTCCTTGTTCATCTGCTATGCTGCTCTTTGTCTTACTCTTAATTCTTTCAATAATAACTCTACCATACACTTTATCAGGTATACTCAACAGACTTCTTCTTTCAACACACAGGCCATATCCCACCGAGGCAGGGTGGCCCAAAAGAAAAAACAAAAGTTTCTCTTGGCATTTTAGTTGCCTCATACGACATGCATGACTTACAGAGGAAGAATTCTGTTCCACTTCCCCATCGAGATAAGTGGAAATAAACAAGAACAAGAACTAGTAAGAAAAATATAAGAAAACCCAGAAGGGTGTGTATACATATGCTTGTGAGTAGAAGTACCAAGACGTACCTGAAATCTTGCATGTTTAGGAGACAGAAAAAAACCCCACCAGCAATCCTACCATCATGTAAAACAATTACAGGCTTTCGTTTTACACTCATTTGGCAGGATGGTAGTATACCTTCCTGGGCGGTTGCTGTCTACCAACCTACTACCTAGGACTCGACAGACTTATTCCCCTATAATTTTTACACTTGTCCCCTTTGCTTTTATACAAAGGAACTATGCATGCGCTCTGCCTGTTCCTAGGTACCTTGCCCTCTTCCATACATTTATTAAATAAAAACACTAACCACTCCAAAACTATATCCCCACCTGCTTTTAACATTTCTATCTATCCCATCAATCCCAGCTGCTTTACCCACTTTCATCCTACCCACTGCCTCACACACTTTCCCCATACTCACAACTGGTTCTTCCTAATTCCTACAAGATGTTATTTCTCCTTGCCCTATACATGAAATCACAGTTTCCCTATCTTCATCAACATTTAACATTTCCTCAAAATATTCCCTCCATCTTCCCAATACTACCTCTATCTCCATTTAATAACTCTCCTATTTTTAACCATTTAATAACTCTCCTATTTTTAACCATTTAATAACTCTCCTCTCCTATTTTTAACCATTTAATAACTCTCCTCTCCTATTTTTAACTATCAAATTCATTCATTGCCTAGGCTTTCTCAATTCATTAATCTCACTCCAAAACTTTTTCTTATGTTCAACAAAATTTGTTGATAACATTTCACCCACTCTCTTATTTGCTCTCTTTTTACATTGCTTCACCAATCTCTTAACCTCTCTTTTTCTCTCCATATACTCCTCCCTCCTTGCATCACTTCTACTTTGTAAAAACCTCTCATATGCTAACTTTTTCAATCTTACTACTCTCTTTACATCATTCCACCAATCGCTCTTCTTCCCTACCGCACCCACTTTCCTGTAACCACAAACTTCTGCTGAACATTCTTAACACTGCATTCTTAAACTTATCCCATACATCATCTACCCCATTGCCTATACGTACTCTCACTAGCCCCTCTATCCTCCAATAGTTGTTTATATCTTACCCTAACCTCCTCCTCCTCTAGTTTATAAACCTTCACCTCTCTCTTACTTGCTGCTTCCATTTTTCTTGTATCCCATCTACCTTTTACTTTCACTGTAGCTACAACTAAAAAGTGATCTAATATATCTGTGGCTCATCTATTAACCCTTTGGGGGTCCACAGGCCCTCTCCGAAACTCGGTCTCAGGGTCCCAAATTTTTTGGAAAAAAATTATTTTTTCTTATGAAATGATAGAGAATCTTTTTCCGATCACAAAGACACCAAAATTATGAAATTTGACCGAAAACTAACGGAATTATGCTTTCGCGAAGTTAGCGGTATCGATGACATTTACGCATCGGTGATTTCACCCACTTTGAGCCCTATTTTCGGCAAATTCCAATTTTTCAGTCTACTAAAATTATAGCTATTTTGCTAGAATTCCATTTGTCCTATCAATTGAGTACAAGAAACAGCCAATTTACCGATTTCAACTACCCAATAAGGTGGTCAGAAATTCGCAATTTGGCCAATTTCACAAATTTAAAAAGATGCCAATTTCAAAATAGGGTCCAGAATAAATGAGAGACATTCCTGGCATTCAAATAACATTTTATCTGTTCATTAGTCACGTCTCCAGGCCCCTTTTACATTACCTTTGCTTTCCATTTTGAATTTTTATTCTCGCAAAAAATAAAAGATTTACTGTTATGTATACAACTGCATCATTGTAAAAATGGTATAAATAATATCAGCACACTTGTGCAAGAATATTAGACTACCCAGTTGATGTGTATTGGACGCATGGCATGATTTGTTTACTCTTGAACATAGGCAAAAATCGAACATTTTCGCTACTTTGCTCTCAGTTTCAAGGTACAGTGGTACCTCGGTTAACGATGGTCCCCAAACTCACCCTTTTATGTAAGTTTATTTTTTTAAATGCTTTTGTAAGTGTATTTTTGGGGGTCTAAAAGAACTAGTCTATTTTACATTATTCCTAATGGGGATAAATTCGTTTGGTAATGGCACTTGAACAGCATTCTGGAATGAAAAAATATCGTTAACCGAGGTACCACTGTACTTGTCATCGTGAAACCAGTCAAAGTTATCTCTATTTCTGTAATATATCATCCATTCTATCAAATGAGACTAAGAAAACGAGAATACAAGC
Source organism: Cherax destructor (assembly GCA_009830355.1). Taxonomy (NCBI): domain Eukaryota; kingdom Metazoa; phylum Arthropoda; class Malacostraca; order Decapoda; family Parastacidae; genus Cherax; species Cherax destructor. The sequence continues at coordinate 585,181 of WNWK01000250.1, forward strand.
ATAAATACCATACGAAAATAGACTGCAAAGTCGCTGTTTTAAACCAAAAACACGGTCAGAGTTTTTTTTCCTCATTATGCACTGTGGTGTGCAGGATTTGTTTTACACTGACCACACAGACCAATTCTCTCACATCTAGACCTACCAGCCTGTTTCTGCTTGATTTGAGGGCACTAGAATTTAGGCGTACTAGTACGACCAAAACGCTGGCGCGTAAGCCGTACTAGTACGGCCGAAACCCGAAAGGGCTAAAATGTACATCCTGAAGTCTACCAAACAGTCTTTTATCTACCAATACGTAGTCCAACAAACTACTGTCATTAGGCCCTAAATCATATCTTGTATACTTATTTATCCTCTTTTTCATAAAATATGTACAGTGGACCCCCGCCTAACGAGCACCCTGGAAATCGTACAATTATGTAAGTATAATATTGTAAGTGCTTGTGGAAGTGTATTTTTGGGGGTCTGAAATAGACTAACTTGCATGACATTATTTCTTAAGGAAGTAAATTCGTTCGGTAATGGCACTTGAGCAGGCTTCTGGAATGAATTTTGCTCGTTAGGTGGGGGTCCACTGTATTACCTATAACCAAACCCCTTTCTACATAAAGTTCAATCAAAGGATCCCCATTATCTTTTACACCGGCTTAAGCCAATGCCTTGACACTTCTCTCTTCTCCAGGTGCATACACACTTATTATGGCCCACTTTTTGCATCTGACCCTTATTTTAATCCACATTTTCCTTGAATTTATACATTTATATTCCTTCTTCTCTTTCCATAACTGCTCCTTCAAAATTATTGCTACCCCTTCCTTAGCTCTATCTCTAAGATACTCCTGACTTAATCCCATTTATTTCTCCACACTGAAACTCCCCTACCCCCTTCAGCTTTGTTTCATTTGGAGCTGGGACTTCCAACTTTTTTTCATTCATAACATTAGCAATCATTTCTTTCTTATCATCCACACTACATCCACGCATATTCAAACACCCCAGTTTTTTTTTTTTTTTTTCATTTTTAGTAGTTTATACAGGAGAATTGGTTACTGGCCCATTGCTCTCGGCATTTTAGTGGCCTCCTACAACACGCATGGCTTATGGAGGAAAGATTCTTTTCCACTTCCCCATGGAGAATAAGGGAAATAAAGAAGAACAAGAACTATTAAGAAAAACCTAGATATGTGTATGTATATACAGTGGTACCCTGAGTTTCATACTTTATTCATTCCAGAAGGCTAATGTAAATTAGATTAGTCCATTTCAGACCCCCCAAAATACACTTACGAATTTGTTCCCATAAGGAATAATGTAAATTAGATTAGTCCGTTTCAGACCCCCAAAAATACACTTACAAAAGCACTTACAATAATACACTTACATAATCGTTCGAGTTGGGAGCAGTACGAAACTCGGGGTACCACTGTATATGTGTATGTGCATACCTGTGTAGTGTGACCTAAGTGTAAGTAGAAGTAGAAAGATACCTGTTATCCAGCATGTTTATGAGACAGAAAAAGGACACCAGCAGTCCTTCCATCATGTAAAACAGTTAAAGGTTTCTGTTTCACTCTCACTTGCCAAGATGGTAGTACCTTCGTGGGTGGTTGCTGTTTACCAACCTACTACCTATATAATTTTAAATAGGTGTGAAATGTGGTCTTTGGATGTTGCAGCAAGGTGGAGGCTGAGGGAAGTGGAGATGTCAAGTTTAAAATTATTTTTTTTAACACAGGCCATTTCCCAGCAAGGCAGGGTGACCCTAAAGATGAAAATACATTCACAAATTTTCATTCAGTTACCATATTTCCAGATGTGTGCTGGCATCACAATCAGATCACCCTCCAACTGCAAAAACATCCCCACCCTGCCTTCAGAGAGCAGGCACTGCACTTCCCATCACCAGGACTCAAGTCCAGCTTTCCGGTTTCCCTTGAATTCCTTCATAAAAGTTACCTTGCTCACACTCCAACTGCATGTATACATTAAAAGCCAATTGTTTCCACGCATGCTTATCAGACATGCTCACACAAGCCTTCTGGATGCTCAAATCTCAAACTCAAAGCTTCTTGTATTCCGTCCTTCCAACTATTCCTGGGATGTTCACTACCCCTCCTCCAGATTTATACATCCTCTTCAATATATCCTTGCCCAGACCTTCTCAACGACCCCTCCTCAGATCTCTGAATTATACCCTTGGTCACCCCTACATCACTTTTTAATTTTTATGCTCTGAATTCTCCGCATGATATTCACACCACTCATTGCTCTCATACGTGACATCTCTGTTGCCTCTTGCCTTCTTTTCTCTGCAGCATTTAAAATCCATGCCTCACATTGTTATGAAAGTGTTTGTACCACTGATACATTCCCATTTTTTACTTCCAAAGATAAACCACCTTCTTTCCAGAGATACTTCAAGATGCCACATACCCCTTTTTCCTCTCATTTATTCTATGGTTTACCACATAAACCATGGTATGGGCTGGGATTGAACTTGTGGCTAGTGAGTCATAAAACTCCAGACTGACGCGAGTTCAATCCCTGCCCGTACCATGGTTTGTTTGCAATCGTGTCATTACAATTTCGTGAGTTTTACCACATCTTTCATAGACCCATCTGCCTACATGCCCACTCACAAATAGCTAAATACGTCCACTTCCTCTGTACTCCCTCCAATCTGATATTCAGTCTCTCATTGCCTAGATTAGATATAATACCATGATGTGAATGTTATGCTGAGAATAAAGAAATTAGATAATGGTGTAGTAGTACTATAAGGTATAATTCAGAGGGTGGAGGAGTTGTTGAGATAGGTTGGTCGTATAATTTGGAGTAGATCGGAGGTGGCATAGAGAATGTCTTAGGAAGGTTAAAGGAATGGTGTGAAGGTTGTTTTGCAAGTTAGGCCAGCACTAAGTGACTCGTATGGGTCTAGTGCTTTTTTTTTTTTTTTTTTTTTTGCGAATATATAATAATTTGAGAGGTGAGAACTTGAGCAGGCAAGTATAGTAGAAATTTTAAGTCGTGAGAATAGTTTTTGAGATCTGACTTGCTGCTGGAGTGCTAGCAAGGCAATATATGTGAAGGGATTCACAGAAACAGGTTAGTTGAGCTTGAGTTCTGTAGGTAGGAAGTACAGCACCTGCACTTTGAAGGATATCGGGGGATGTTATTGTTTGATGGACTATTAGAATTTTGTTGTTTGTGCTTCCCTGGAATGACAACTAGGGAATGAGTGATGGTAAATGCATTTTTTCTTTTTTTTTGGTGGAAAAGACCGGTGTCTTTAAAAAGTACTAAAAAGCAAATGGGTGATACTGTACATGATGAAGTCATTGTGCTTTAGTAAAGGAGGTCACAACATTTACTTTGGTGTGGAAAAGTCACAGTTACTGATATATTTGGCCCAAGACATCTGTAGTTCTTCTTTTTTTCAACACGTCGGCCGTTTCCCACTAAAGCGGGGTGGCCCAAAAGGAAAAACGAAAGTTTCTCCTTTTACATTTAGTAATATACATGTATACAGGAGAAGGGGTTACTAGCCCCTTGCTCCCGGCATTTTAGACATCTGTAGTTATCTTCTCATATTTACAGTAGGGATGTATCAGATATCCGAATCCGCATCCACGGAACATCCGCACAATTTCTTACATCCGTATTCGTATCCGCATCCATATTTCACTGCAAACAGACATCCGCATCAACATCTGCAGAAAATCCGCACAATTTCTTGCATTCGCATCCACAAAATGAGTAAGTAAGACTTCCGTATACACATCAGCATCCGCGGATATCTAAATTTTCACATCCGATACATCCCTAATTTACAGTGACCCAAAAAAGAAAAGTTTAATTTTCATAGGTTCCAGAGATTATAAAATTTTCAATAATGTTCTTTTAAGAATTTTTTTTACACTATTTACAAAATGATGGTCTTCATTATTTTTTTGGCATGAAGTAGCCAGATATTTACCAGCTTGCCTTATGAGAAATTTCTCATAATTTACATGGAATATATCATATCCACTCCCAAGCTTTTGATTGTTTTTAATCCTTTGGTTTTTACTGCATTCCTCACAGAGGTTACATTGACATTTCTGTTAAAAACAATTAGTAATGTTTATGTATGGGCTCTGATGAACCACTGGGAATGAAACCCTGTCTGAATACCTCCTGTAGGTTAAGTTAGGTAAGACTTGTCAGGAAATAGGACAAGTGTTTCTTGATGTGGGTCTTAGTTATATAACCCACCACTAGAGCTTTTGGTCATCTGACTAAAGGCCTTCCACTGGCTTACTGATCCACCCCTCTAAAAACTGGAATTATATAATACACAATACAGTGGTACCTCGAGTTACGATGGTCCCCAAAATCGCCCTTTTATGTAAGTTTATTTTTTTAAATGCTTTTGTAAGTATATTGTTTGGGGTGTAAAAGGACTAGTCTATTTTACATTATTCCTTATGGGGATAAATTCGTTTGGTAATGGCACTTGAACAGCATTCTCGAAGGAAAAAATATCGTAACTCGAGGTACCACTGTACCTCCTGTAGCACCACTCTTGAGGTTTAGCCTCATTCTGCCTTCTGTTTCTTAGTGTGAATGCCTTTTTTCTTTTGCATAATTGGGTGTGAAGTGGTAGCCCTAACTGGTGGCCAACAAAAATCTTGTGAAGGAATACAGGTACCGGTTACGATGGTCCCCAACTCACCTTAGTAAGTTTATTTTAAATTTGGTGTAGGGTCTAAGGACTTCTATTACACTTTCTAAGGAGATAAATTCGTTTGGTAATGGCACTGAACAGCTTTCGGAATGAAAATATGTGGGACACTGTATTCTCTTCTATTGTTCCCTAGTAAGTGGAAAATTTAGGCCTGTCAAGGAGGTGCATTAATATCGATGAGGGGACTCTTGACTGAAGGAATTGAAATTTCTTTGATAAAATTTGATTGTCCTACTCCCCATGAGCTGAATAACCCCTATAGGTTCAGCCCTTTCCAATGATTATACATAATACAAAAAGAGGCATCCTGCAAGGCAAAGGACAATGCTTTTACATACATACACAGACACTAAGGCAAGCAGCATAAAGCAAATACTCCAGCTTAACTACAAGCATAAGTTGAATCCACATTCAGACACAGATGATCCATCAGTTACAGAGTTCATTGGTTGATCTGACCAGGCATGCTGAACATTTATACAAGGTGAAGGAGAAACACCGGCATTAAGACTAATAAGGCATGGAGAGAAGAGGGAGTTTGGCTTTTTGTAATTTCCTGTTTGTAGCTACAGGAGCAGAGCTGTGCTTGTGGGGCCTCATCTTCAATAATTTGTTTGCCACATAATTTTTAAAAATTTTGTATTGAAAGACCCAACAGTGCCAGGCTCAAATATCCTTGGAGCAGGAGCGACCTCACCTGAGAATTCTGGTGAATGTGTCTTAAACAGTCTGTTGAGCATGTGAGCCTCCTGCCTAAAGAATGTATGAAGCCAACCAGTTATGTGAACAATATACATGTTACATTCTCAAATGCTGTGGATGGGAAGATGCTCATAGGAACATTCAATCAAGTGTTGGTTGGCAGCCACAAGAATAGAAAAGTGGTACACCACTTCAGATTTCTGTAAAGAGAACATAGAAGAGACAGACCCACCTCAAATGTACCTGGACTACTAGTTCAGACCTGACTGCAAAAGAAATGTGACATTCACTGTTACTAGTGTCTTTTTTCACTGCCTGTTGGCATTACTTTCCCAGTTTGCATCAGAAAGTGAAGGCAAAAGGGGGGCCAGCAGTGTATAAAGTGGTAGGGAAGACCTAATTACTGGTGCTTCAGGAAGTGCTCACACAGGTTGTTATTCTTGGTCATTCATCACACCCCTGGCAAAAGTAGATTTTTATTCTTTTAAAATGTTTATTTGATAATTTTTACATCAGCTTGCATTATAAAAAAAATTCTTATGAGTGTTGACATTGGGTGAAAGCTTAATTTGTTTACTAGGGGTTTTACCTATTTCAGATGTGATTTTTAACTATCCATGAACTTAGAGGCCATTTATGTTATGTATATTCTCTTGGATACACAAGCATAAATACTGAATACTGACCATGTGTTAGATAGGAGTGATTGGAGATGAATAGTTTTTGGGACTTGACGAGCTGTTGGAGTGTGAGCAGGGTGATATTTTGTGAAGGGATTCAGGGAAACTGGTTAGCCGGACTTGAGTCCTGGAGGTCAGAAGTACAATGCCTGCACTTTGAAGGAGGGATTTGGAATATTTGCTGTTTGAAGTGACATCTGAACTGTCGTATTTGCCTGTCTCTGCAAAGACGGTGATTATGTGTGAATGATGGTGAAAGTGTTTCTTTTTTGGGTCACCCTGCCTTGGTGGGAGACGGCCACTGTGGTGAAAAAGAAGTGTTACTTGTAATGGGGTAAAACAACAGTAGACATATCATCATATTTTTAAGTTTTCCATATAATTTTTATCACTTTGATAATAAGTTTAAACATGCCTTGCAAGTAATATGCAATTAGAGAAAACAAGATGATATTTTTGTCTGTCCTGAACCATTATCAACTTAAACTATTGTGACTTGGTAATGGTGTAAGTTGGTTCAAAATGCAGTTTAAAATTTCCTCTTCAAAAGGGGGTTAGTTGTGAGCTGTTCCAGTCATGGTATTATGACTTATTCTTTAAACATTCCTTGTTACTTTCGATGCTAAGAGATTGCAGATCTCCCATGCTTATAATATCTGTCCCCGTAACATTTCCACATACAGAAACTTTATCCTGTATGTCTTTGTGTGCATACAATACAGTACAATTGGTTTCCCCTCATACTGTATTTGCTTAATAATGTACTCACCTACATGTGGCTATGGGGGTCGAGTCTCAGCTCCTCTTGCATTTGTCAGTTTCCCCTTTTTTCTGGTTAATTATGCATATATATAATAGAACCTGTGTCTGCTAAAATTTGCAGGTAGTAGCTGATTTATGTAGAATTTACATTTAGTTCTTCCAAACTAGGTAAATAATAATAATAATATTGTAGTAATATTAATGTTAAAATACCAAAGCTCACTTGAGTAATATAATGTCAGCTTTGACTTAGGTGTAGTTATTTTTGTGGTGATTGCAAAGAAAAGTAGCATCATATTACTGTGGGGGTTCTCACTTGTATCTTCTCTTGGTTTCAGACCCCAGGGGAGTTTGTGGCCAGAGCTAGGAGAGGGAGTCACTGAGGGACATAAAGCTCATTCTGAGGTTGACTCTAACTCTTGTAAGGTGAGAAACCCCCACAGTAATGACCAAAAGCAGAGGAATTATTCTCAAACCAATGATGATCAAATTCCTCAAGAGCTAAATGAACCAAACAGGCCCTTTATCAATTACCATAAATTGACAAGTCATAGTTCAGATGAGAATGAGTTGAAAGCTGTACATGAACACACTGATTCTAGCTCACACCTACCTGTAAAGGAGTATCCCAGCAGTGTTGTAGCAGATCTGGAAGACAGTAACAGTGCTAATGTTAGTAAGAAGGTTAAGTGTCTCAAAGAACCTGTGAAGGAATCCAACACTGGTAAAGAGGATTTGGGTAAGGAAGTTAAAAAGCATGAAGATTTTCATGGTAGTAAAATGCAGACTTGCAGATACAATCCTAAAAAAGCTGTTGTTCAAAGTAGTACACTGAACCAGAAGCACGGTGACACCAGCAGTCTTAGTTGTCGGGAACTTCAAGAGAAAAAGCGTTATAGTGAAGCACAAGATAAAAAGTTAGCTAATACTGCCACAGTAGCAGGTCGGATACATTACTGGAAAGAAGAAACCAGTACTACTGAAGCCAGTGAAAGTGAGATGAATTATGTAGAGGATAGTGATAGTGAGGACAGTGACCTAGAGCAAATCGGCCCTATTGAAGCGGATGAAGATAGTGAAAGTGAGGACAGTGACTTGGAACAAATCAGTACCAGTGAAGTGGATGAAGGTCAGATCCAGTACGAGGAAATCAGTGAAAGTGAAGACACTGACATAGAACAAATCAGTACCAGTGAAGTAGAAGAAGGTCTGAAATATTATGAAATAAGTGAAAGTGAGGAGGGAGACTTTGAAGAAATAACTACTAGTGAAGCAGACGACAGTCAGACACACTACGAAGAAATGCACTTGAGCAATGACTGTGACCTAGAGCAAATTAATACCAGTGAAGCAGATGAAGGCAAGATGAATCCTTTGGAAAACATTGATAGTAGTAGTATACAATCTGAGGAAGACAGTACAAGTGAGGACAGCCTAGAGCAAATGTTGACCACTGATGAAGAAGATAGAGATTTTCATAGTAATGTAAAGCATCATGAAAAAAAAATCCTCATGGAAATAAAGAAGGGTAAGGTTCAATATGAAAAAAGTATTAGAGAGGAAAAGGAACTCATTCATACTACTGAACCAAGTTGGCTCTGTAATGAGGAAGACATTAGATGTGTGCAGAAAGATCAGAATCTCCTGCTTACTACTGAAGATGAAGATGGTGTGATATGTCATGAAGAAAACAGTGGAAGAGGAAAGATGAATAAGCAAATTCTTATTCCTGAAGCAAGTGACACACCTGATGGAAAAGGCAGTGGAGAAGAAAATAATCAAAAGCAAATTCTTGCAGTTGTAGCAAGACAGACACTTAAACAGGGAGAAATTGAAAGAGATAACAACAAACAAGAGCCAGGTCTTACCACTGAAGCTAGTGAGTTGGAAGATGGCAGAGAAGATGACAGTGACCAAAAGTACACTCCTAGCCCTGACAATGACCAGAAGTGCACTCCTAGCCCTGACAGTGAACAGAAGTGTACTCCTAGCCCTGAAGCCAATATGTCTCTTTCTTTGCAGAATAGAAGAAAATACAGTAAGCAAGAGAAAGATTTTACCAGTAAAATTATTCAGGATGATCTGGATGACAGTGAAATTGATGACAGTGATCATGTCCAATTCCTTAACACTGAAACAAAAGTAGTTCGTGATCTTGAAGATAGTGGTGGGGAGGACAGTGATCAAGAACAATTTCTTAAAACTGAATCAAGCCAAATTCTTTTAAAAGAAACTGAAAGTAAAGGCAGTGACCAGAAACAGATTTTTACCGCTGATGCAAGAGAAGTTCATAATTGGCAAGACAGTGGAAGAGAGGACATTGATCAACAGCAATTACTAATTAGTGACTCAAGCCAGGATCATGATCTGGAAGACACTAGAATAGAGGACAAAGAGCACATTCTTAGTACTCATACACAGCAGGTTAGTGATTTAGACACTGGAAGAAAAGACATAGTTCAAGACCAAATTTATACCACTGAAGCAGATGGTCAAGTACATTATAAGAATAACAGTGAGAAAGAGAACATTGATCATGGACACATGCCAATCACTAAATCAATGCAAGATCAAGATCAGCAAGACACTGGAAGAGAGGACAGCAGTGAAAAACAAATTCTTACTACTGAAACTAGATATGTTAGTGATTTGGAAGACAGTGAGAGAGAGGAGGATATGCAAGAGCAGATTTTTACCATCAAATCAAGTTTGACTTTTGGGCTGGATGACAGTGATCAAGAGAATATTCTTAACACTGAAACAGATGAAGGTCAAAAGTATTACAAGATAGACTGTGAAAGACAAGGCAGTAATCAAGAGCAAATGCAAACCACTGCTGAAGCAAGTTGCATAAATATTTGGGGAAATGGTGAAGAGGCGGGCAATGATCGAAAGAATTTTCTTGACATTAAAGAAAGTCGAGGTCATTTTTTGGAAGATACTGGAAGGGAGACCATGGATCAAGAGCAAATACTAACCACTGAATCCAGCCAGGATCATGACCTGGAAGATAGTGATAGTGATAACAGTGATCAAGATGAATTTCTTACCCCTAAAATAAAAGAGGATAATGATCTGGAAGACAGTGAGAATAATGATCATCAACTTCTTAACCTTGAAATGGAGCAGGATGATGTGGAAGACAGTGAAAGTGATGACAATGATGAAGGCCAGTTTTTTACCCCAGAAATAAAACAAGATTATGGTTTTGAAGATAGGGGAGGAGAGGACACTGATCAAGAAGAAATTTTTAAAGCTGCATCCAACATGATTAACTTAAAAAGAACTGAAAGTCAAGACAATGACCAGGAAGAAAGTCAAACCACCGTAGCAAGTGAGAACCATGCTCTGGAGGACAGTGTAAGAGAAAGTGATGATCAAGAGGAAATATTAACCACAGAATCAAGCCAGGATCTTGATCAGGAAGATAATAGAAGAGGGAACAGTGATCATGTACACATTCCTATCACTAAAGCAAGTCAGGTACATAGTTGCAAAAGCTGTGAAAAGGAGAACAATGAGCAAAAGAATTTTCTTGCTATTGAAGAGAGTGAAGTTCGTTCTCTGGAAGACACTGGAAGAGAGGACAGCGATGAGCAACTTCAGTTCTTGAGAGCTAGTCAGGTTCAGAGATATAATAAACAGTGAAAGAGAGGATATTGATAAAGTGCAAATAATAATTACTGGAACAAGCCAGGATCATGATCAGGAAGACCTTAAAAGAGAAAACATAGATCAAACACAAATCCCAACCACTGAATCAAGCCAGGTTCACGATCTGGAAAGCAGTGGAAATGATGACAGCGATCATGATCAATTGGTTAGCACTGAAGTAAAACCAATTAATGATCTTGAAAATAGTGAGGGAGGGGACAGTGATCAAGAGGAAATAATTGAAACTGATTCAAACAAAATTCACTTAAAAGAACTTGAAAGTCAAGATGCAAACCAGGAGCAAATTCTTACCACTGAAGCAAGTGAGTTTCATGATCTAGAAGACAGTGGAAGAGAGCACATAGATCAAGACCAAATGCTACTCACTGAATCAAGCCAGGTTTATGATCTGAAAGATACTAGAGTAGAGGATGGTGATGAGCAGATTTTTACTACTGAAGTCAGGCAGATTAGTGATATGGAAGACAGTGAGAGAGAGGAGGATAAGCAAGAGCAGATTTCTACCACCAAATCAAGTTTGACTTATGGGCTGGATGACAGTGATCAAGAGGTGAGCAATGATCGTAAAAGTTTTCTTCCCACTGAAGAAAGTAAAGTGCATTATCTGGAAGACACCCTAAGAGAGGATATTGATCAAGAGCAAATACTAACCACTGAATCCAGCCAGGATCATGACCTGGAAGACAGTGAAAGTAGCAACAGCGATGAAAAAGAATTTCTTGCTTCTGAAATAAGAGTGGATAATGATTTGGAAGAAATTGAAAATGACTACAATGATCAAAATCAACTTCTTACCCCTAGGCTACAACAGGATCATGACCAGGAAGCCAGTAAAAGTGATGCCAATGATCAAAGTCAGTTTTTTACTCCAGAAATAAAAGTTTATGGTTTTGAAGATGGTGGTGGAGAGGACAGTCATCAAGAAGAAATTCTTTTTAAGACTGAATCAAACCATACTCACCATCTGGAAGACACTGGAAGAGAGGACAGTGATGAAGAGAAAATTCTAACCACTAGAGCAAGGCAGGTTAGTGAGGTGGAAGACAGTGAAAGAGAGGAAGATAAGCAAGAACACATTACAACTGAATCAAGTTTGATCTATGCTCTGGACATCAGTAATCAAGAACATGTTCTCAACACTGAAACTGATGAAGGTCAGAAGTACGAGGCAGACAGTGGAAGAGATAGGAGTGGTCAAGCACAAATTCTTGTCACTGAAGCAAATCAAACATATCATTGGAAAAGCAGTGACGAGGACAATAATCAAAAAGAAATTCTTTCCATGGAAGCATGTCAAGCTCATGATCTAGGTGATGGGAGAGAGTATAATGTACCAGTAGAAATGTGTGCCACTGAAACTGGTCAGGTGTATGATGTAAGAGACCAAGGAAGAGAGGACAGTGATCAAATGCAAATTTTCCCTACTGAAGTATGTCAGACTCATGACAGTGGAAGAGAGGACAATGATCCAACCCAGATTCTTGATACAGAAGCAAATGAGGTACATGAGATCAGTGGAGAAGAAGACATTGATCAAACAAAGACAGAGGCAAGTCAAGTTCATGATCTAAAAGAGAGTGGAAAAGAAGACAGTAATCATGAGCTCATTCATGCCACTGATGGTCAAGTATATTATGAGTGTGATAGGGAAAGTGAGGCCAATGTTCAGCAACATATTCCTACCATTGACACGAGTCAGACATATTCTTGGGAAAGTAGTGATAATGGGAAGGATCAAGGGCAAGTTCAAAGCACTGAATCAACCCATGATCATAATCTGAAAGATGATGGGGAGAGGATAATGATCAGGAAGAAACTCTCACCACTAAATCAAGGCAGGGTCATGATCAGGAAGACAACGATGAAGATTTTATTCTTACTACTGAATCAAGGCAGGTTCATGATCAGGAAGACAAGGATCAAGAGTTTATTCTTCACACTGAAGCAAGTCAGATTCATGATCTGGAAGACATTGGAAAAGAAGACAGTCACAACAACATTCATGTCACTGATGGTCAAGTATATTATGTGGTCGGTGGTGAAAGTGAGGCCAGTGTTCAAAATTATATTCCTACTGCTCATGCAAGTCAGACATATTCTTCAGAATGTAGTGATGAGAGTGACCAAGAGCAAGCTCAGACCATTGATTCAACTCATGGTCATGATCTGGAAGACAGTGGGAGAGAGGCTAATGTTCAGGAAGACACTTGTACCACTGAATCAAGACATGTTCATGGTCAGGGACATAATGTTCAAGAGCTTATTTTTACCACTGAATCAATACAGAGACATGAACGTGAAGAGAAGGATCAAGGGCATATTCTTACTACTGAATCAAGGCTGGTTCATAATCAGGAAGACAGCAACCAAGAAATTATTCTTACTACTGAATCAAGGAAGATTCACGATCTAGAAGACAAATATCAAGAGTTGATTCTTGACACTAAAGCAAGTCAGGTTCATGATATTGAAGGCAGCAGGAGAGAGGCCAATAAAACACAGGTACTTATCTTTGAGAAAGATGAAGTAAGTAATTTAGAAAACTGTGAAAAAGATACCAGCTGTCAAGAGCAAATTTGTACCACTGAAGCAGATACAGAACAAGTGCAATATGAGAAAGATAGTCAGGAGGAGGACATTGATGAGATGCAAAACCTTGCTACAAACACAAGCCAAGTGAGTAATTTTGAAGACAGTGAACAAGAAGAAGTCCTTAGAACAGAAGCAAATCAGGTTCATGATCTGGAAAACAATGGAGAAGACAACAATCATGAGCTCATTCGCATCACTGATGGTCAGGTACAATTTGAGTTCGAAAGTGAAAGTGAGGCCAGTATACAAAATTATATTCCTACCACTGAGGCAAGCCAGTCCTGTTGTTGTGAAATTAGTAATAATGATAGGGAGGATCAAACCATTGAATCAAACCATGATTATAATCTGGAAGACAGTGAGAGAGTGGATAATGATCAGGGAGAAAATCTTACTACTGAATCAAACCATGATCATAATCTGGAGGACAGTGGAAGAGAGAATAATGATCAGGAAGAAAATCTTGCCACTGAATCAAACCATGATCATAATCTGGAGGACAGTGGAAGAGCGGATAATGACCAGGAAGAAATTCTTACCACTGAATCAAACTATGATCATAATCTGGAAGACAGTAGGAGAGAGCATAATGATCAGGAAGAAAATCTTACCACTGAATCAAGACAGATTTGTGAAGTGGAAGACAATGATCAAGATCTTATGCTTAAGACTGAATCAACGCATAATCATGATTTGGAAGACAAGGATGAAGATTTTATTCTTACTACAGAAGCACAGAACGTTGACGATATCGAAGACAGTAGGGTAGAGGATAATAATAATGAGCAAGTACTGTTATTTGAGGAAAATCATGAAAGTAATTTGGAAAATAGTGAGGAAGATACTAGTGATCAAGTTTGTACTACTGAAGCAGATGTAGAGAAAGTGCAATATGAGGAAGGTGCTGCAAGAGAGGACAGTGATGAAAAGAAAATTGTTGCCACTGAAGCAAATCAAGTTCATGATCAGGGAGACACTAGAAAAATGTGTAGTCATGAAGAAGAAACTCTAAATAAGGAACCAAGTCAAATTTCTAGGTGGGAAGACAGTGAAAATGAAGACAGTGATCTGGAGAAAATTTCTACTAATACAGTAAGCCAAACACGTAATTGTGAAGGAAGCGAAGAAGATTATCATAATGATTGTTCTGATAGTGAAGCAAAGAAGGTTAGTGTGCATTATGAGGAAAATTTAAGTCAGTTATGTTATTGTGATGAGAGAGAGAGTGAGGACAGTAGTCCAGAACTAATGCTTAGCCCTGAATCAGAGGACAGTGAAAGCCAAATGCATTACAAGGAAGATAATGTAAGAGAGTATAGCAGTAAATATATTCTTTCTGATGCAAGTCATATTCATGATAATGATGCTGGAGGAGAGGGCAGTAATAAAGATGATATTCTCACCACTGAAGCAAGTCATATTCATGATGATGCTAGAGGAGAGGTGGATAATAAAGATAATTCTCTCACCACTGAAGTAAGTCATATTCATGATGAAGATGCTGGAAGAGAGGACATTGATCAAGATGATTCTCCTACCACTGAAGTAAGTCATATTCATGATGAAGATGCTGGAAGAGAGGACATTGATCAAGATGATTCTCCTACTACTGAAGTAAGTCATATTCATGATGAAGATGCTGGCAGAGAGGACATTAATCAAGATGATTCTCCTACCACTGAAGTAAGTCATATTCATGATGAAGATGCTGGAAGAGAGGACATTTATCAAGATGATTCTCCTACCACTGAAGTAAGTCATATTCATGATGAAGATGCTGGAAGAGAGGACATTTATCAAGATGATTCTCCTACCACTGAAGTAAGTCATATTCATGAGGAAGATGCTGGAAGAGAGGACATTTATCAAGATGATTCTCCCACCACTGAAGTAAGTCATATTCATGATGAAGATGCTGGCAGAGAGGACATTGATCAAGATGATTCTCCTACCACTGAAGTAAGTCATATTCATGATGAAGATGCTGGCAGAGAGGACATTGATCAAGATGATTCTCCTACCACTGAAGTAAGTCATATTCATGATGAAGATGCTGGCAGAGAGGACATTGATCAAGATGATTCTCCCACCACTGAAGTAAGTCATATTCATGATGAAGATGCTGGAAGAGAGGACATTGATCAAGATGATTCTCCCACCACTGAAGTAAGTCATATTCATAATGAAGATGCTGGCAGAGAGGACATTGATCAAGATGATTCTCCCACCACTGAAGTAAGTCATATTCATGATGAAGATGCTGGAAGAGAGGACAGTAATAAAGATGATTCTCCCACCACTGAAGTAAGTCATATTCATGATGAAGATGCTGGAAGAGAGGACAGTAATAAAGATGATTCTCCCACCACTGAAGTAAGTCATATTCATGATGAAGATGCTGGAAGAGAGGACAGTAATAAAGATGATTCTCCCACCACTGAAGTAAGTCATATTCATGATGAAGATGCTGGAAGAGAGGACATTGATCAAGATGATTCTCCTATCACTGAAGTAAGTCATATTCATGATGAAGATGCTGGAAGAGAGGACATTGATCAAGCTGATGCTGATGAAAGTGAAGTGCATTCTCAAAAAAACAGTGGAAGAGTAGATAACAAACCAGAGGAAATTCTTGCATCTGGAGCAAGTCGGGGAGAGAAACGAGAAGACAAGGAAAATAAGGGTAATGATCAGAAGTTTATTCCCATCTCTGAAGAAGGGAAAGGTGGTGATGAAGACCAGGATCAAGAACAAAAATATGCTAATAATGTTGAAATCAATCTTGTTGAAGGAAAATATATTGAAAAATTGTCTGCCACTGTAACAGATGCAAACCTTGATACTGAAATGAAAGGTCAAGAAAATAACATGAAATTCAAGAATGATTTTAATGATGAAATGAAGGATCAAGAACAAATTCTTAACACTGTAAAATCATGCACTTTTACTCCTGAAGCAACAGACACAAAGCCAACTCAAACTACAACTAAAAAGAACTCAGGTGCTTCATCATATGCAAAAAACAAGCCTTTCTCTGATGACACTGATTTTGGCTATAATATCAAGATAAAAATTGGTAAGCAAGAACCTCAAACACTTGATGATAATTTGACCAAGTGTTTACATAAGAGAGAACCTAAAGAGGAGAAAAACACTGGTAATGAGGTAGTAACATTAAAAGACCCTCTTACAAATACAGATTTGCATGAGCACATTCACAGTACATCAGAACAGTACTATAATCAAACACTGGGGAGGTATGAATTACCCCAAGAACAGTGTGGATCTGTCGCACAAGAACAGCAACCAAAGCGCAAACGGGGACGCCCTAGGAAAGGTTCAAAAGAATCTTTGCATGGGAATAAATGTCCAAGAGAGTCTTTTTATAGGAATATATCCTCGGTCTCTGAGTGTAAAATGAAATTGAATGTATCAGCTAGTGAGGAGAACATTAAGGGCAAAAGAATGAAGGTGAATAGGAGTGGTTGTAATCGTCAACAAGAAGTATCAATAAATTTAAATGTTAAACCAGGAATATATCCAGACGGAAATTCTCAGAATCTCTTAAATCACGATAATAAAGTTCACAGTGAATTTACATACGATGACTCTGTTGCTGGCACAAGTAAAACACAAACTCAAAATATAGGTGTCAGAGCCTCTCGCAGAAGACATGCATATAGTGTAAACCCTTGTGAAAATGATGACTTTAATAAACAATTTAAGTTGTCTTCTCATAATACCTGCATTTCACTGAGTACTTCATCTTTGTCACTAACACCAATAAGTGTTGATAGCAGTACAAATAGAGTTAGTGGAGTTGATGACAATGATTTTGAAGGGTTTGAGCTTTGGGAGAATGAAATCGGATGTGGTCGGAGACATTATAAGTATAAAGGAAATATTCTTGATCTTATAAAAAAAGGATTGAGGAAGGTTAGAGGAAGAAAATCTAAAAATGCAATAAGAAAAAATAAAAATAAAATAAATGTAATGAAAGTTGGAAGAAAGAAGGCGAGAAATATGAAGAAGAAAACAGGAAGTACAGCACAAAAAGTGACTAGAGAGAAAAGAGGTGTGTTAAAAAAATCAGATAATGATGAAACTCAAAATGCATTAGAAAAAGCTGAGAGAGAGAAAAATACAAATGCTGTTATAGAGGCTGTTGGGTTTAAGACTAAAATGGGGTTGGTGAGAAAGACTAAAAGGAAGAAAAAAGGTACATCGAAGAAGAAAATTAGAAACACTAAATGCGCAAGTTTAAGTGTAGATAGAGAGTCATCTATCAAAAATGAGAAATCAGAGGCAATGTTAATGGAGAAAATCAAAACTAGAAGTAATACTGCACAAGAGGAACATGAAAGAGTAAGTAAAACCAAATCTGACTCATTTTCTAAGAAACAGACTGATGATCATTATTATCTTCCACACAGAAATCAAGTTTCAAAGGTAGTTTCAAGAGCGGACAAAATCACACAAAGAGAAACAAGAAGTCAAAGAAAAGCCAAAGTAAGCAGCATAGAGCCAGCACCTTCAAACGAGCTAATTTGTACTAGGAAGAGGGAATTGTCCCCTGAGATTGGCAGCTTTTCCAACTGGGGTGTGGAACATGACATCAGTAAAAATATAAAGAGGAAAAGAGGTGAGGTAGTGGCTGCCACCAAGACCAAGGTATCGCAGGAGAGCATGCTCAAGAAGCAGTTGAGGACAAGGAAGGCTATAGTGATGGTTCCCAGCGAGACTGAAATGTCGAGGAAAAAGCTCCCAAAGAAGTCGTTTAGAGCAAGGAAGGCTGTAGTACAACCAGTAAGAAAAATGACCAGGGGAAGGGCAAAGAGCAAAATACAAAAGCTAGAGATAGACCTAACTAATGACCAGGATGAAGTTGAGGAGATTAAGCCAAGACAGGAGGGGAATATCTTGCCATCTGTAGCAGAGGTGGAGTACGAGGTGGACGAAGATCTTCCTGACCTGACAACATTGCCATTACTAAAAGGTGAGTTTGAAATTTAATTTTGTTTACTATATAAGTTAACAGCAACTTTTTTGTGTGTGTGTGGGGGGTCATTAAGGAATAAGTAAGGTCCTTAGGTAGAGTAGTATGAATTACAATCTACCATTCTACCCTTAATTACTTGTTTTCTTTAAACAATCACATACTTGAAACATAATTGAACAATATTAACTGCATTTTACTATTCTCTGTCTCGCTGCTCTCCTTTTAGTTTCTTGAGCATATTTAGGATGCATTGTGTTGTTTACAGCCCACGCATACTAGTTCAATTTCATTTCTTTTTATCTTTTTTCTTTTTCTTTTTTCTCTTAATTCTTTTTCTGTTTTGATTTTCTTTTCTCCTTTTCCTTTTTTTCTTTTTCTCCCTCCTGCTTCTTTCTTTTCTCTTGTTTTTCCGTATTTTATTTTTCTTGTTTCTTTCTTTATATTTATAACTTCTTTTTCTTATTTTTTTTATCTTGCCTTTTTTTCCTTTTCACTTTTTCTCAATCTCTAATTTTTTCCCTAATTTGTGGCATTTTCTAGTACATAGTTCATTGATTACCTTACTTTTTTCTCTACGACCTTGTTTTCATTTATGATGTTTTTCTTCACTTTTTCTGGTTTTTACTGTTTCATCTTTATTTCTTCATTGAAATATTAATTATTTCCATATTGTGGCTATTGATGTAATATATATACTACTAGTAGAAATGTATTTTAAGGAGTAAGTGAAATATCACATAGAACTTCTTTTAACATTCAGATATTTCAGGACCACAATGAAGATCAGTATAATGAAGTAGGGTCTCATTTACAGCTCCTCTCTATAATGCAGTTCTCTTTAAATGCATTTAAAAAATTGCATCCATAATGGAACAGGTGAAAGACCTTCATAGTACTTGCTATTCAATTTTGGATTTACTTTTTCCATTGCATTTACAAAAATAATTATACACTATAAATGGTTTTATAAGAAGCTTTCTACATTAAATTACAAATAAATTTATTTTGTTTGTAGTAGTAACGTTGAAGACGTCACAGTGCTGTAGCATGTGTAAATACATCATTGAGGTGATGCATGATAGTTTCTGTAGATGCATTTTTATTCAGATTACTAAACGTACTATAGTAAGTATTTATCCCAGCACCAAAAAAGGGAAATGATAGGTTCAGTTCCTTGGATCAAGAGCCCCCCTCACCACCATCAAGACACCTCCCTATAACTCTTTTTATTGAAACTGCTACTAAAGTTGCATTTTATGGGAAAAGTAAATCAAATCATATTTTAAGTAGTAAACCTTAACTATTTTTACAATGGTATATATGCATACGTTAGCTAAAAATTTCCATTCCACTAACTTACCACTGTTTGCAAAGAAAATTTGGTGCAGTACCACCACTTGTTTGCATTCAGTATCGAAAGTTCTTATTAAATATTGGGTTTATGGAATATAGTAAGATGCCTTATTTGAGTATTGATAATTATAAAAATTGGGCACAACTTGAGAAAATCAAATTCTGTACTATACATATAAGGTATAAATTTTTGCTAATAAGTCAGAGAAAACGTTGTTTCATATTTCAGTCAAAGTTTCTGAAAGCATTATCTTCTGTTTAATAATGTTCATAGTTTAGGATTTTTCCAAATAAAAAAAAAAATACTCCAGAAATTCTGATATTTTTAATTTAAATTTTCTGGGGAAAATTCAACCTCTTATTTACATTTTTAGAAGTTTTTTCTTAATTGAAATTTGGAATTCTTATGGTCAAGTTGATAAGCAAATTTTAATAGAGTACGTAATGGTCAATTCAGTAGAGGTGCACTGATGCTGGTAAACTGCTCTTTATCCTAGGAATTGGAGTCATTTTTCAACTTCAAATCAAATCTAATTACATTCCAGGCACAGGATAACTCCTATGGGTTTGAAGCTTTCCCATAAATATAAAAATAATAATTATAATAATACAATAATAAAGTAATCTGTTGTAAATATAGGTTATCACTGCCAATAAAGACCTGTTGGAACTCTTGTTCCAAGGAATTGGATTTGTCCATCCCTTTCTTGGATTGAAGCTGATTGCCTTCCATTCCTTAGGTGCTTTCCCATAAATACGTATAATAATAATACAGTGGACCCCCAAGTTTCGGCCACCTCAAAACTCGAACAATTGTGTAAGTGTAATATTGTAAGTGCTTTTGTAAGTGTATTTTTGGGGGTATGAAACGGACTAACCTACTTTACATTATTCCTTATGGGAACAAATTCGTTTAGTAATGGCACTTGAACAGCCTTCTGGAATTAATTATGGCCGAAACTCGGGGGTCCACTGTACTATCTTGTCCACGTCAGTGATTCGCTGAACAGCAAGACTGAATTCTACAGCTAGAGAATATACAGCCTCTCCTCACTTAGCGACGTACTCGTTTACCGACGCCTCAGACTTATGACGGGCTCTCTGACTAGTATTCATACCTAAATAATGTATATTAGAGCTGATTTCCTCTATTCTGTTTATTTCAATATACTACGTACAGTACACTACTGTATAAACATTTAAAAACATATATAGTATGCTCCTCACTTAGTGACAAATTCGTTTAACGACGTGGTCTTAGGAACAGAACTCCGTCGTTAAGTGAGAAGAGGCTGTACTTTACATCTGCTACCTGTCATTATGTCTACAAATTTCAGTCTACCCATAATTGGAGTCTATCTTCAGCATACCTCTACCTTCATTCTGTCTCCAGTCTGTTTTATCTGCTGCCTCAGGTCTACATTCACTCTACTTCCACCTTTAGTTTACATTAAATGATTTAAATCTGTATGAATGTTGGTAGAATTACCGACAATATGTTAGGTAAAAGAACACAGGTACAACTAATGTGACATTTTATTGTGGCAATGTTTCACTCTCCAGGAGCTTTGTCAAGCCTGACAAAGCTCCTGGAGAGTGAAACATTGCCACAATAAAATGTCACATTAGTTACTCCTGTGTCCTTTTACCTACATTAAATCTGTTTCTGCCTTCAGTCTACATTCGATCCACTTCTGCCTTCAGTCTATTTTTAATCAGTTATTATCAGTTCACCTTCATTCTACTACCTACAGTCTACTTATATCTACTTCTGCTTTTAATATATATTATCTACTACCTACAGTCTACTTCTACCTTTAGTATAGTGTCTACTTCTACCCTCAATCTACTGCTACCTTTAGTATACATTGTCAACTTCTACCCTCAATCTCCTTTTAATTTACTTCTACCTTTAGTATACATTGTCTACTTCCACCTACAGTCTACTTTCAATCGACTTCTACCTTTAGTATACGTTGCCTTCAGCCTGCTTCCAATTTACTTTATGTTTAGTGTGTTTTTAATCAGGTACTTGTTCAGTATTGTACAGTAGATTATGTACCCTACACCATTGTATATTAAGGGTAAGTGTTGACATTTGTAGTACCTTAACTCTTCTTCCAGGGAAACAGACCTTTCAGTTCAAGCCTGGAGACCTTGTGTGGTCCATGCAGAGGGGTGCATGGTGGCCCTCCTATGTGGAACAGGTTTACACACACAGCAAGAAAGCTTCTGTCTATTTAATTGGAAGTAAGCAAGAGGCCGATCCAAAAGTGGACTACAGCAAAATCAAGGGTTTTAATTATGGTGAAATTCCTTCGTATGTGGTGAGTTTAAATGGCATCCCTTGTTTACTATGAGATTCATGCAGTTTACAAGGCATCCATTGTTTACTATGAGATTCATGCAGAGTTTAAATGGCATCCATTGTTTACTTTGAGATCCATGAAGTATCTGCCAAGAGTGAACGAGAGAGAGAGAGAGACAGACAGACAGATAAATTTAGATTAGACTGTGCTGCCAAACAAGCTAGTTTACTGTGCACACCATATTCATCCTGTGGAGGGTAGCACAATATCATATGGCTACACCAAAGGCCTTGGAACTAGGCCCCAAAAGGGTTTACAGGAGTACATCTGGATTTATATCTACAGTTCACTTATCTGTTGAAAGCAAATTTAGGAAACTTGCTTAATATATCTATTATCTTATTTTCACTAATTAGATATCTTGACATATCACATAGATTAATACTGTTTATTTCTATATTCCTCAGTAAATGGACGATAAAGCACATAGTATTCAAGATAGTGACCATAGGGTTGGCCACATACTTTGCATTTGGTTAATGAGTGAGTGTGAGAGAGAAAAAAAATGTGTGTGTATTCACCTAATTGTGGGTGCAGGGGTCAAGTCATAGCTCATTTTGTGTGTGTGTGTGTCTGTCTCATGCATGCACTCACCTATATGTGGTTGCAGGGGATGAGTCTCAGCTCCTGGCCCACATCACCGCTGATGCCAATACATTGTCACATTCTTAAAAATATAAATATATATACATGTGTATGTATAATACAGTAGACCGTCATTTAACACGATAGTAACGTTCCTGAAAAAGCTGTGTTAGGTAAAATCGTGTTAGATGAACTGAAGAACTTATGGGAAATATAGGGTTACATTCCTGGGCGCCCCCAAAAAGGCAAACAACTTTTTTTTTAGACCAACAGATCTTACAAAAATAAAAGTGAATATGTAATTGTAGTTCATTATCGTGATGTATTATGTTGTTTTTACTGCTTAAGACTACAAATGTAACAGAAATAATAGTATTTACCTTAAATTGTGGGTGCTGGTGTTTGTGGATGATTGATAAGAGAGTGGAAAGTTATGCTGTGGCCCTACTGGGCTGAGGTGGATGGTAGAGGTTCTGGAACTGAAGTCGATGGTTGTACTGAGTGTCTAACTTTAAGTCATTCAGTAAGTCAGTCAAGTCATTCAGTAAGTCAGTCAAGTCATTCAGTAAGTCAGTCAAGTCATTCAGTAAGTCAGACAAGTCATTCAGTAAGTCAGTCAAGTCATTCAGTAAGTCAGTCAAGTCATTCAGTAAGTCAGTCAAGTCATTCAGTAAGTCAGTCAAGTCATTCAGTAAGTCAGTCAAGTCATTCAGTAAGTCAGTCAAGTCATTCAGTAAGCCAGTCAAGTCATTCAGTAAGTCAGTCAAATCATTCAGTAAGTCAGTCAAGTCATTCATTCAGTAAGTCAGTCAAGTCATTCAGTCAGTAAGTCAGTCAAGTCATTCAGTCAGTAAGTCAGTCAAGTCATTCAGTAAGTCGTTCAGTAAGTCAGTCAAGTCGTTCAGTAAGTCATTCAGTAAGTCAGTCAAGTCATTCAGTATGTCAGTCAGTAAGTCATTCAGTAAGTCAGTCAAGTCAGTCAGTAAGTCAGTCAAGTCAGTCAGTAAGTCATTCAGTAAGTCAGTCAAGTCAGTCAGTCACACAAACTTAGGTTTACCTCTTTTTATGTGCACAAAGTAACACTTCATTACAGCCACAGGTTATCTCTTGTCTAATATCTTTGTTTTCTTCGTTAATTCTAAGACATAAATGCTTATACCTTTTCTTGCCACTTTGAGCAACACTGGTATGCCTACTGGGTGTCATGATTGCTTGGCAGATACAAGATATAGTAATTAAAAGATCAAAACACAATTCACTCTCTCTTATTCTTAACAAACACAGCTAGCTTGTAGCAGAGAACTGGACGTGTATGAACTATGAATGTTGGGATGGTGGGGTTGTGTCGGGGGGTGGCTGGGAACTGAGGGTGGTCTCCCGCTGATCCACAACAAGGCGGCCAGTAAGCAAGTACGTAAGTAAGTTTATTCAGGTATACACAAATACAGTTACATAGATCATCATACATAGCATATGTGTAGAGAACCTACGATAACCCAAAAAAGTCAGACAGAGTGACTTATTTCCATTGGGGTCCATTTAATACCTTAATATTATACACCGTAGGAGATATATGTTTTTATACGTACTATAAAGAATATATACTAGGAATAAGGTAAAAAGAGTTATTTACATTTACATGTATGTTAGCTAAAAAAAAAAAAAAAAAAATCATTCTCCTCCCTTTCTGTCGCTACATTCATTAGGCACCTTTTGGCTCTCTTCTTGAACTGGCTCATGCTATGACTGGCTTTGATATGTGCAGGCAGTCTGTTTCATTCCTTTATTGCTGTACAATAAAAGGTGTTTGAAGCCTGGCCACTGACTGTGGGTACTACAAAGTTGTGCTCTCTCTCCCTAGTACTATGACTGCTTTGGTTCTCAGCCTTGACAAAATTGGCAGCAAGATATTCTGGACACTGTTTGTGAGCAATTTTATAAACTTGATTCAGTTTAAGTTGTTTTACTCTGTCTTCAATATTCAGCATATCCAGTTGTTGTAATTCATCCAGGCCTACATGCTCTCTTGGACCCAGGTCCAGGATGAATCTTACCATTTTGTTCTGGGTGATTTGCAGCTTATCTTTCAGTTTTTTTGTCAAGGCAGAGTACCATGAAGAGCAAGCATAGTTTTTCCTTCCCGCAAACTGTAAGTAAGTTTATTCAGGTATACACAAATACAGTTACATAGATTATCATACATAGCAGCATATGTGTAGAGAACCTAGGATAACCCAAAAAAAGTCAGACAGAGTGACTTATTTCCATTCTGTCTGACTTTTTTGGGTTATCCTAGGTTCTCTACACATATGCTGCTATGTATGATAATCTATGTAACTGTATCTGTGTATACTTGAATAAACTTACTTACTTACAGTTTGCGGGAAGGAAAAACAAATTCTCTTTTCCTCACCCACCCACTCTGGGAGGGATGCGTGGGTGGGTGAGGGTGGCGGGGGATAGCAGTAGGACTCCCCCACTGACTCAATGGTTTAACCCACTGCGGGCGACCGCGCGCTCAAAATTTTTTCCCCTCCCGCGAACCGTGTAATATCAATTTTACGTTGTGTTAGATAAAAATGTGCCGCAATTCTTCAATCGTGCAATACCCATAACGTGCAACATAAACTCGTGCTAAATCACGGTCTACTGTATATATAAATGAGACAACTGTATATAATGTCTTTGTTTTTTTAATATTTATAACAAGCATTTTCTTTCAGGACCGGAGTACAAATGGTCTTAGTGCAGCTCTCCACCTTACAGAATCATACTGCCAATTACAGAAGCATGGAAACAACATTTCGGTTCAAGATTTTTTCAGTTTGCCACCTGAAGGTACATAAACTGTGCTTTTTCCACGTAGTGAATATGATTACAATGACAAGTGAGTAAGAAAGGTGTGAAATAACCTATTTGTAGTTCTAGAAGTTAGCCAAGTCTAGCTAACCAGGTTCAAGTATGGTTAGCGGGACTTGAATCCTAGACATCACCGTCCCTCCTTCAGAGTGCCTGCACTCTGAAGGAGGGTAGGCAATGTTGTTATCCAGAGGGTCATCTGAACTATCATGTTAACATATTTCTGGCAAGACAGTGGTTGAATGTGTGATGGTGGCAGACAGCCAAGGTAAGATGACGAAGTAGAACACAGTCAAGGATAACGAAGAGGTAGAAGACACAAAACGATAGGTACGATAGGTGAAGAGGTAGGAGACAACCAAGGTCAGTTGAAGAGGAAGGAGATAAGGTCATGTGAATAGGTAGGAGATAAGGTCATGTGAATAGGTAGGAGACAACTGAGGTCAAGTGATTTGATGAAAAAAACAGGTCAGGTCAAGTCACAGGTACAGGTATTTAGAAGATCACAGCATTTCATAATGTACTGAGAAAAATGAACAACAGCTGTCTCAAAACTGAGACTTTAGATCCAAGTTAGGGTTTATCTCTGGATTAGCTGCAAATTGTTCCTGTCACAGTATTGTCACTTTTACTTCATGTAAGTAACATGGTTGTAAATAGGTTTATAACAGGCTTTGTGTGTTTACTACCCATTTTGAAAAACATTCCTGGGGAAATAAGGCATTGTAAATATAGATAGAATCCATTTATTTTTTTTAAATGTCTTTCCACTCTTGTGTCATACAATTACTATCTCCTTCCATCTTATCTTGTCTCTTTGCCCTTTTTCACACATGCACTCTTGTAACAAAATTTCCTTTTGTTTTTCTGATTTTGGTTACAAAGGTTGATATAGCAGATGGTCCTCAGGAGAAAAAGGAAGAGAGGTATGTACAGTATTTTCAGCCACACCATATACATACAATTTTTTTTTGCACATTACTTTTTAGCATTATCTGTTTAGGTGCCAGATCAAACAAGACCGCCAGATAATGTGATTTGCTGAATAACCAATCTTCTAATTATCAATGATTTGCTATGTTAATATGGAATAACACGGCCATCATAATTTTTTTCCCCCACAGATCAAGATGCCCTTATCATTGTGAGTCTGACACCTAAAGAAGATCCATATTTAGCTTCTTCAGGCATGAAAAGGAAATGTGACGATTTTGACGAATGGTCACAAAACTCAAGCTCATATTATGAAATGGAAAGCCCAGGCAGTGATGTTCTCATTTATAGATCAGATGATGAGGTAAGTGTTGGTAGAGAAATGTTGCCATGTTTAGTGTGATTATAAGGTATTCCGAGCAGACATAATAGTTTTTGGTCTTGTTTTATCTGTTTGGGTAGTATCTTGGGATTACATCTTAACAATTATTTCAAACTAAAAAATTATTTATATGCAAAAAACAGAGCTTATAATTGAAACATGTAACCTTACTCTAACAAAGAAATTTATGTTTTTTGTTTTTTATTTTGCCTGTCCCCACAGTATGATAAGTGCTTAGGCTGAAATTGGAAAGCTGGTTTTTTTTTTTTTTTTTTTTTTTTTTTTTTTGTAATAAAAGTTTAATTGCTTAAAAAATTCTTCAGATGTCTTTATCTTCAAGAGATAGGAAAAAGTTGAAGAGTGCCATGAGAGCAAGAAGAAGAGACAATGAAAAATTGTTAAAATTTATACAATCCCCATCATGTGTGAGTCACTTGTGGCAAATATTCAACGGAGAGAAGACCTGTGAGAGGAATGATTTGTATCAAGATGAAATAACAAGAAGAACACTTCTTTGGTCAGGGATTGGGCCATTTCAGTTAGATAAAAATGACGAACAGGTATGTAATCATGGAGAAGTATTGTAAAGATAAATACACCTTACCTCTACACTGGTGAACCTGAAATTGCAGATTGATCAGTGTAATTTTGAAGATATATTAACTTATGAATATGAAATGTAAGAAAAGGGAAAGAAAGGGAACAAGTGGAAAAATTACAGTGAGCTATTTTTTTGTTTTTTTGGTGCAAAAAAATTATGAACATTACTTGTATACATATAATGGTAATTAATGTAGATTTATAAGAAATTTAGCTGTACACCCTGAATTTAATGAACTAACAGGGAAGTGGGTGGCTGATAATGACAGTTGTGGGAGACATGGATGGGATTTTGCAGTGATTTTCAGTGATCATAATAATAAGTAACAATTCTGTAGCAGATTGTTTTGTAGTGATCATAACAAACAGACTATTGTTTCCAAATAATTTGTTGGCAAATTTTGTCCTGCATTTCCAAAGTCTGCTGAGTCTGTCTAATAAATCAAGGGTTTACTGTATTTAATATCACTGAAGGACTTAATCCAAGGGACTGGAGCTGCCCTTACATTTTTGGATCAAACCTGATTACCTCTCATTTCACAGGTGCTGTATGACTTCCATGGTTTTAGCACTTACTCATATACATATACATATACATGTAATTGTTTCTAAATTATTGAATGAAAGTACAGCATTATATTACATAATTTTTAATTCTCCTCTCCATGATTTTACATTGCAGATTTTGGCTGTGATTGATTTCCTGAGCATAGAGCTAGAGAAAAAAAGGCCAGATTTCCACCAGATTCATGATTATGTGGTGAAAGTGTGGATGCCAGAGGTAGAGTCTATTATGTTGCACTTCTCTTTGCACCTTACTTTACTTTGTCTAATCTGATTCCAATATGATCATAAGTGTTTCTTTTTCGGTTACCCTGCTGCGGTGGGAGACGACCAGCGTGTTAAAAACAATTATTATAATTCTTAAACTGATAAACTTACCACAATTGTTTTTAGGCAAATGAAAAATTAAACAAAAAATATACTGTATACAAATGAATTATTGAACATAAGAACAAGAATTTGGAGGAAGCAGATGTATTTAGATACTTGAAGATGGAAGGGCAATTCCTGCACTCTGAAGGAGGGGTGGGTTTTGCAGTTAAGAGGGTAATCTGAATTGCGATGTCAGTGATTGGATGAATGGTGGCAAGTGTGTTTTCTTCTTTGGGTTGCCCAGTCTTAATGAGACAGAGTCGTTGAGATAAAAAAACAAGGAGTGGGAATCAAAAGACTAGACATTTAAAGATTGGATATCAGACTGGAAGGAGGAAGTATGGAAGAGGTGAATGTACATATGTAGATATTTGAGAGTGGACATGTCAGGAGACAGGGTCTTTGAATGATGAGGTGAACAATAGAATTGATGACAGGAAAAAGATTCATAGTGTACTGTGTGTTGAGGCATCTGTGAAAAGAAATACGTTTATCTTTGGAGGAAGCAAAGGAATGTACCAAAGTGGAGTGGTACTAACATGTTTACATGGGTTTGAGGCACAGCTTTAAACATTGCAGTGAGGTAGAGGCTAGAGACAAAGTTTCATATTTGAGAGCAATGTATGTTATGAATATTATGCAAAGAATTCGGCATGTAGAAATTAGAAGATAGTGTGTGATCACCAAAGGTATTTTTCAGAGGACTGAGGAGGGGTTGTTGAGATGGTTTGGGCATTTAGAGAGGATGAAGCAGAATAGAATGATCAAAATTGTGTATAAATCTATGTAAAAAGGAAGGATGTGTAGGGGTCATTCCAGGAAGGGTTGAAAGAGAGTAAAGGAGGTTTAATGCTAAAAGCTTGAGCATCCAACAGGCTTGTGGGAGTGCATTAGTGTGGCGTGAGTGAAGATAAGTAGTTTTTATAGATTGACAGGCTGTTGGAGTTTTGCAAAATTATATTTTGAAGGGATTCAGGGTAAACCAGTTAGCAGGATTTGAGACCTTGAGGCAGAAAGTACAGTGCTTGCACCCTGATGGAGAGGTGGGGCTGTTGCAGTTCAGAGGTTCATCTGAATTGCGATGTCAGCACACTTTTGGCAAAACAGCGATTGTATTAATGTCACTGGCAATATGTTAGGTAAAAGGACACATGCAACTAATGCAACATTTTATTGTGGCAATGTTTTGCTCTCCAGGAGCGAAACATTGCCACAGTAATCGTTGCTTTGTCTAGCTGTTAACGACTTGACAAAGCTCCTGGAGAGCAAAACATTGCAACATTAGTTGCACACGTTTCCTCTTGCCTGACAAAACAGCGATTGAATGAATGATGGTGAATGAAGCTCCTTTCCTTTTGGGTCACCTTTCCTAGGTAGGAGAGACCCAATAAGGTAAAAAAAAAAAAAAAGATAAAAAATAACACACTAATCTTGTGGTTCTTTGACTAATATCAATTCTCCTGCAGGCTATAAAAGAAGCCCTGAGGGTGGTTAGAAAAGTTCCTGAGAATGAACTAGAGCTGGCACTGCAGGAAGGTTACAGGGAAACGCCCACCGAGAAAAAGGCTCGCCGTCTTGACTTTACGTAGCCTGGGTAACACAGTAGCTGAATTGGTAACCCCCCAGTACCTGTCCCTCCCTCCCCAATAAATGTACACACTCATTCACGCTGACACATTCTCTCTCTTTCTCTCATTTTCCTCTTGCTCTTTTTCTTCTTTTTTTTTCTTTCTCATTTTCCTTCTTTTCTTCTTTTCACATTTTTTTATGTTTTCTATCCTTTTTGCCATTTTCTTATTTTCTTTCTCTCTCTCCACTTTTCCCTCTTTTTATCTTCTTATCTCTCTCGTCATTTTGTTTCTTTATCCTTTATTGCCTCATTTATACATATATATATAGATAATTTTCTATATACGTATCTATCTCTCTCTATATCTATCTCTTATTTCTCTATCTCCCTTTTTTTCCATTTAGCATTTGATGGTGTATGATTATCGTACTTCACCTGTAACAAGTGCCTTATCCATCAATACTGTGTTGTGTTTACAACATGTAGATTTATATAGAAGCTAGAATATTTTTTATTTAATTATTCCATCACAAAATGCTGGAATCTTTATTTGTATGGCAAATAAACCTATTCTTTAATTTCAAAAGATTCCAGGATATTTTATATGAAGAAGCATGTGTTCCATGTCTAGATTTTTAAATTACCAGATGTTTAATTATAAGCAATATAGTTTTTATTTATCAAGTTAAACCTTATGTTTTATATGACTGTAAATTATCATATATGTGTTTTAATATAATCTATGTGACTGATGTCAATGTACATTGAGTTTGGATTTATCCCAACTAAGGTAGTTTTTCCACGCTCCAATATCTTGTGTAAAATTATATATATATTTTTTTTTTTAGGAAGAATTTTTGAATATTGGAGAGGCTCATTTTGTGAAATAATTTGTATATTTTTAGGTAATAATGTTTTGAAGAATTTATGGAGTTAATTGCATAATTTGGGTATAATTTGTACATGTTCAATGCCAGATACAGTTTTTAAGACTTGCAAATAGATTGTCTGTAATTGTAAAAAGTAGCCTGCTTATTGTCCCTGATCAACCCATATTCATATGATGTAATGGGTTCATATTTGCAGATGTGTGCACCTGTGCTAGGTAACCCTAAATAAAAGTAATATGTATAGTTACTGATGTACTTTTATTACCCTATCAGACCTCTTGTTGATTTATGCTGGTCTAAATGTATACCGTTGTTGCCAATATGATCATGGAGAAGTATTAAACTCGTAAGGGCCATACAGTGCCTTGGGAATGGGAGCTAATTTGGATTGATTTGAGAAAGGGTAGCACCAATTCCTTGGATCAAGAGCCTTTCAGCATTAGGGGACATGCCAAAAATATGTAATGAAATGAAAGTCTAAAATAGTAAATATGGGACATTTTTAGTGTTTTTAAAGTTTTTACTGGCTGTTTAAGTGGGGCCTCTTTAAGGGGGGCTCCTTGACGTGGTAAAGAGGCTATCGGTCTGAGGAATTGGACCTTTTGGTCTTCTTCCTCAGACCGAACCTAATTACCCCCCAATCCCCCCTCCCTTTTCCCATCTCCCCCATCCTCCCTTTTCCCTTTCCTCCTCCTCCTCCTCATCCCTCCCTTATTTCCTTCCCAGTTTTACCC